>JAQQSK010004181.1:0-134830 GCA_028658325.1 Potorous gilbertii
AGTATCTTTGTCAAGAAAACCCCAGATGGTGTTAGAAAGAGTCAGACACAGCTCAAAACAAATTAACAGCAACAAAGATTGCTTTGCAGAATTTTCAAACTGAATGAAGAGAATTTAAAACATTTTTGGAGGTAGTAAAGATTCATTGCTTTTTTCTTTTCTGGAAATGATAGTTTTGTGTACTCAAGGAAAAAAGCACTCTTGGCTAGAGCTAGTATCAAAATATTTAATTTACATTGTTGTTTTGTCTTAAAATTAGTGTATAATGGATATGTTCTTGTGGAAGATTAAAAGTTTCTGAAATAGTATTTAGGATGAAAGTTTAAGTTAGTTGGGACATTCCCATTTGTAGAAGAGAAGGCTGAGGGAAGACTGATTAATAGGTTTACCAAGAGCTTATCTATAGCCATCTTCATGGAGAGCAAACAAGAGGAAACTGGCTTAGACTTCACCAAGAGATGTGGAGGTTGGCAGAAAGGGAGAAGCTCCTGAAAAATGAAGGTCATACAAGGGAGAGGAAGGGAGAAAATATTTACTAAGGGTCGAAGGGTTATTGATGTTTTACAAATATTTGTTCCTCATAACAACCCTGGGAGGTAGGTGCTGTTGTTATCCTTGTTTTAGAGTTGAGAGGACTGAAGCAGGCAGGACTTGCTATACAGCAAGTAAGGATCTGAGGATGGATTTGAGTCGTCTTCCTGACTCAGAGGCAGTTAGGTGGTGCCAGGGACAGGGGCCTGGCCCTGGAGACAAGAAAACTCTTCTTGCTGAGTTTGAATCCAGCCCCACTTACTAGCTGGGTGACCCTGGGCAAGTCTCTTACTTATGTTTACATCATTTTCCTGATCTGAAAAATGAATTGAAGAAGGAAATGGCAAACCACTCCAGTTATCTTTTCCAACAAAATCCCCAAGGGGCCACAAAGAGTGGGACACAACTGAAAAAAATTATTAAACAACAAAAACAACACCTTGCCACAAGATTATGTATATTGAGTCCAAGCAGGATGGTGGTAGTCAAGTCATATTTTGTTGTTCAGTACTATTTGTCCACAACCATACCACAGAGTAAACCTGGCTGGACTGTATGTGTCTGAGACTGGCCATGGAACATGTTGGCTTTGTTGGTAGTACTTATGGGAGAGAAGTTTGGGGAGGAGATTTCTCAAATATAATGGTAAATTTTCATCTAGATGAGATAATTTATAGGTGTTAAGTCTGTCAACCTCCTTAATATATATTTCACATTAAAAATTTTAAAACCCTTTAACTACTATTTCTGTTAAATTGTTTAATTGGTGGCAAATGCAGTCTTATTACTTGTCACTTATATCTGATAAAGAGCTAGTGTTTTTTCCCTTGTTAATTCAATTTAAAATAAATTCCATCACTTTAAGTACATTAGGGTGGGAGGGGGACCCAAAACCTTTCTCTCTTGAAAGCAACAATGAAGCAATCTATTATTAAATGTAAAACATGATGTTAATGAAACATGAAGGCTTATACTTCACAACACAAAAATCAGGAAATTTAGAGCTCTGTTTCCCACAGCAACCATAGAAGAACAACTCTGTTCTTCTGGCACATATTGAACCCTTCACATCACTGTAAATGTGCTTAATTCTAAATTATTACACAAGCACAATAGGGCCAAGTTATTGTCACTTAGGTACTTTCACATGCTTCAAAATTTAATCAAGAAGTTGAGTTTGATGAAATTCTTTTAGTTTTGCCTTAAAATCCCTGGCTTTAAATGAGATGAAAGACACTACAATACAAATATTCTTTTACCTTCTGGCTGGTCCTGCTTTTGGTTTATATGAGGGAAGAATATTGTGATGTGATTTAGAAAGGCTGGAGTCAGGAAGACTGAGCTGGATTCCAGCCTTTTTGCCGCTAGGTGTCACTGTAGATAGCGTGCTGGACTTCAAGTACAGATCTGAGTGGGAATCCTGCCTCAGACTTCCGCAGGGTATCCCAGACAAGCCACTTTAAAAATAATAGAAGTAAACAAGCAAAAATCTCTGTCTGCCTCACTTTTCTTTTTTGAAAAAAAGAGACAATAACAACACTTACCTCTCAAGATTGCTGTAAATATCAAATGAGGTAATATTTATAGTGCTTTGTAAATCTCAAACTCTTTACAATCATAGCTGTTAGGGGCAAGCTATATGACTTTCAGAGTTCTTTGATTTCTCGAGGTTTCCCATCAGTATGGGGTGGGGGGAGGGAATCATACACATAGTACCCACCTCACAGGGTTAAGGATAATGAAGTGATCATTCATTGATTAGGGAATGAAGGAAAGGATGTATGCATGATGTATGAATAGAAGGGACTGTGATCGTGCTCTAAGAAATGATGAAAATGAGGAAATCAGAGAAGCATAGAAAGATATTTGTCAACTAATATGCTATGAATCAGAAGAACTTTATGTCCTTTAGCTAGAATAAATAAATATAAAGGTGAACACTGAGGGATTACAATGACTTGTCTTGACTTTGAAGATGGACCAAGGTACCTCCCTCCTTTGTACTTGGGGAGGTGGGGCACTATCTATATAAGGGAGTTGACACTGCCTTATGGGCTTACTATTTTGCAAGCTTTTGCATAACCATTTTTCATTTTTTATAAAGAAAAAATATTGCTCTGTATGTGAGAGAAAGAAAAAGGGGAAGATTTGATGATTTTTGGTAGTATTTCCATTAATGTGATATAAAAATAAATGAATCAAACTTTATTTTTAAAATATTACTTTGAAAAAATAAGATACTATATGCGTATCAGCTATTAGTGTTGTCATGATTGAGTAGTACTAGTAAATAGTAAAAGTTGACCTAGTAATAATATAATGGTTTTCCATTGACTGAATAAATGCTTTACTTAGTCCTTGATATATACAGAATCCACTAAGGATAATTTTAATAGAATTTTTTTTATCTTACTCATTTTGGAAGTTCCTGTTTTATTTTAAACCTGTGTGTGTGTATTACTCTTGCCTTCAACAATTATTTGCATTTTAAAATGGTCATAACTTATTAACAATCTTATTATTGTTAATGTGCTTAAAATTAAGAACATCTTTCTACTAATCTACTAATCTGATTAATTTTTAAAAAACTGGATGTTATAAGGAAGCTTCCTCCACCAATAGAGGTCAGGACTTTTTTTTTCAAATTATATTCTTAGATGGTTGCCTAGAGGACTGAAACATAAAGTGGTTTAGCCAGGATAAAGCAGTCAAAATCTATCAGAGATGGGATAAAATTAATTAAATGATTATTTTTAAATTATATATTTTATTTGTTCAAAGTCATTTATCAAGGCTAGGCCCCAAGTGGGCAAAGATTTCCTTGCTAAAAGTCATCTTCCATAAAAAAATGACTATTACTTCCTCCTTGTAGCAGTTAGGTGCTGTAGTGAATAGGGTGACAGACTTGGAATCAGGAAGAACTAAAGAAACAATTTGTATTTAGGTGATTACAGGCTCTGTGACCCTGAGCAAGTCATTTAACTCTATTTGCCTCAGTTTCCTCATCTGTCAAATAAGCAGGAGAAGGAAATGGCAAACCACTCTAGCATCTTTGTCAAGAAAACCCTAAAAGAGGCCATGAAGAGTCAGACAGGATTGAAATGACAGAACACAAAACTTCCACCTTCCCCATGAATAGCGTTTGGATGCTATCCACCAGAACATGCTAATCTCATTATACAATAGACAATGGGAAGAGGAAGAAGGGAGGACCTTCTCTAAGGCAGGTCTGCACAGCCTTCAGCCCACAGGCCCCAGGCCATGCCTGCCAAAGGATTTCCAGTGGCCAGTGAAAAATGCAGAGGATGTAACTATGGCTCACAGGTCATCCTCGGTCCCCAAGGCTCTTCTCAGACAGAGCTAGTAAGGCTCACTGACC
Source organism: Potorous gilbertii (assembly GCA_028658325.1). Lineage (NCBI taxonomy): Eukaryota > Metazoa > Chordata > Mammalia > Diprotodontia > Potoroidae > Potorous > Potorous gilbertii. The sequence continues at coordinate 3,911 of JAQQSK010004181.1, forward strand.
CTTTAAGAAGAAAGTGGTTAAGAGACAATACCCGTGGGCAGACCTGCAGGCCATATGTTGTACAGGCCTGCTCTAGGGCAGAGGACCTTTAAGCTTTATGAATCACAATCCTTAAAACTGAATCAGACTCAAAACCTAATAGGCATTTGTCATAGCCCCAGAAAAGCTCATTGCTCAGGCCACTTAAAAGTACATACTAAAGAAGGCCTGACCCGTTTTGAAAATGGAGGGAGTTTTCTCTTCTGAGAATTCCTTAAACTAATCACTATCCCTTTCCTACTGATGGTCATGCATTCCAGTCTTACTCAGAGTGGATTTTGGATGTATTTTAAATGAAAGAAGAAGAGTTTAACTTAGTAAATGAACCACTGTGCCCTATAGCAAGCAGTCTATGTTTTCTCATTGGATTTCCAAGGTACTACCTAGCAAAATTCAACACAGTGACTTTGCATGGAAGTCTCTAACATGTGCCCTCAGGAAAATGACCTTTTTTATATCTAAGTAATCTTGAAAATTCAGACTGAAATAGACTTTTTTTGGTGGTGGGGGAAGAAATGGAAAAATGGAGAAACGACATTGAACTTGTGAAATCTAAGGTAGTTTCATAATAGGGAAAGGGAGAACTGAACCTGCCTCTTCCTTGGAGACGGATAACCAAGTCAACATTGGATTTTTCCAGAAAAGGACTTACCATTCTACTGCCTCTGTTTAGGTTGAAGCTCTTTCCCCGGGTGACAACTTCCCCTTCTCCCACGGACGTTCCGTCCCTCTCCCCTCCTGCCCCATTCTATTCTTCTTTTCTGTTGTGCCTCCTGGAGTCATTATTCTATTTTTTGGAAGGTTTTTTTAAAATTAATTTATTTTTAACTTAAAAGACTACAACTTAAATAGACAAAAAAAGTAACATATTATAAACTTAACTACAAAATAAGAAAAGAAAAAACAACATTGCCGTGTACACCGCAGAACATGAGAGAATTCAAAATATACAGCAGTCAATTTCCATTTCTAGCAAGTTTTTATAATAAATACTACACATTGTGTTCAGAGCTGTCTTTTTTTCTCCCATCCTTGTAAGTTTTCTTTTGTTCTTTGCTGTGTACTTTTTACTAGGCTTTTTTCTCTACTTCCTCCCTCTCTGACCACAAGGCTACAATTACTCTCAGATACACACGCAAGTATATACATATATACATACATGTAAATACATAATACACATACAACATATGCACACATACTTGCATACACATATACTCAGATGTCTATAATCATACTCATACATAGACATATACATTCATATACATCTGTATAAGACTGTGCTATAATTGTTTTCCTTTGTTTCTCTGAGAGTGGATAACATCTTCCTTCTTAAGTCTAAGTCTTTTCATAATTTTCTAATTTCATCAATTCATTTCCTCCTCCCAGAAATATTATGCTTTTTAGTTATTTTAAATTGTCTAATACAATATCAATTAATATGACTGAAATATAGTATAATTTTCTTTTTTTTCTCTTTTGATTGTACCTATTTAAGCTTTAACTTTTTCTGAGATCATGAGTACTATCCCTGCTTTTTTCCTAATAAATTCTAGTCCTGGTCTTTATTTTATGCTTGTGTTTATTTCTTATTTCCTGTCCCTCCTGACTCATCTACTTTACTTCTAGCTAATTCCTTGCACTCCTATTACTTAACCTACCCCTTCTCCAAAGATCCCTCCCTTATCCTTTCCCCCTGCACCCTTTCCCCTTACCCTCTTGTTTCTATCTTTATTTAGAAGACTTTTATAACCTTCCAAGTACGTAATTCCCTCTTTCTCCCATTCTCATTAATCTAGATACTCATCTGTACCTCTCTTTTCCTATTCCCTTACCTTCTTATTTCTTTATAAATTTAAAAGACTTTTATTCCCTTCTAAATGTATATTGTTTTCTCTTTAACCCGGATCTGATATGAGTAGAATTCCTTCTAAAAATCCCTCCCTTATCTTCTCCCTCCTCCCTCTCCACTTTGCCTTTTATTTATTTCTGAATTTGGAAGACTTTTATACCTACATATATATGTATATATATATAATGTGTGTGTGTATGTATATATGTGCCTCTATGTATGTATGTATGAATGTATATGTATGTATTGTTCCCTCTTTAACCCAATCTGGATGAGAGGAGGGTTCCAGAACTACCAGCCCTCTTCCCCCATCTAATTTCTCTGTGTCAGTTCTTTCTCTCACCCCTTATTTATATAAGATAATTGCTCTTTTTACCTTTTCCTAAATAGTTTCACTTTTTAGAATTATATCATACTTATATCTAGCCAAATCTTTCTTTCCAACTTCCCAATAACCAATAGCAATCTTAGGCATACATTTTACAGTTTCTCATATAAAAAGTAAACAGTCTGTCTTTATTGAGTCCCTTGTAAATAGTCTTCAATCTGTACTTTGTAATTCTCTTGCATCCTGTATGTCAACTTTTCTATTAAGTTCAGGTTTTGTTTTTTAACAACAAAATCCTGAAAGTCTGGCAGTTCATGGAATGTCATTCTTTTCATTCAGGATTTTGCTGAACATAGCTGGGTATGATATTTTCAGCCAAAACCCCAATTATTTTGCTTTTTGATATATAATGTTCCAACACCTATAGTCTTTTAGTGTTGTCACTGCTAGGTCTTGTGTGATTCTACTAGTGACTCTGTCATCTTTGAATTGGTTTTTTTCTTGTTACTCATAATATTTTCATCTTGAGCTGGTCATTTCAGAATTTGACTATGATATTCATGCAGGTTTTCTTCGTAGGATCTTTTTCGGTTGGTGATCGGTGGATTTGTTACTATTTCTACTTTCCCCTCTTTTTCTAATGCTTCAGGACAATTTTTAAAATTAATTCTTGTATTATTGTAGCAAGATTTTTTTTCATAGCTTTCTAGTAGTCCAATTATTTTTATGTTTTCTTGATCTGTTATCCAGATCAGTTTTTTCTCAGATCAGTTATATTTCTTATGAGATGTGTCACATTCTCCTCTATTTTTTCCTATTTCATATTTTGTTTTATTATTTCTTGGTCTCCTAACTTTGCTGGCTTCTTCCTACACAGTTCTGATTTTTAAGGAGGAATTTTTTTCCTTAAGATTCTGGATGTCCTTTTCCAGCTGGCTAACTTTCTTTCTATAATCTGGTTTTTCTTGAATTGTTCTTATTTTTCCCCTCTATTTCTCTCATTTAATTTTAAAGTCTTTTTAAAGTTCTTCTATGAATTCTTTTTGGGCAGGTGACTTTTTGATCTTACTCTTTAGGCTAGGAGAGGCTTTTGTTTTTGTTCAGTATCCTCCTTTGAAGACAACCCTCAGTCTTCTGTATTTTGATATGAACTTCTCATAGTTAGGTTCTTTCTCCTTTGCCTGCTCTTTTTTTTTTTTTAATTTGTAGCAGCTTATTATTATAATTATTTCTACTCTTGGGATCAGGGGAGTGGTGCCTCTGGTCTCCGATTCTGCTTCAGTTTTCCCCTCTGGCTTAGAACTGCAACCAAGACTTCCAGCTTCCTGTAACTGCCTGCAGCCTGCAGTGTCCCTGATCTACTGCTACTGCACTCACTGGGCTAGGCTGGTTCTTTTGGGTGGCATCTTGGCAGCTCAGTTGGGTCTGGAGTTCCTTATCAGCAGAGGTTCCTTCAATCATCCCCCATGGAGACACCCAACTTGCCACATTGTCTAGGAAATGAGAATTCATGTGGCTGGGGCTGAGGGCTATGACTTTCTTTTTCAGTGGCATTAGTCTACAGGGACTACATGTAGGCCTGGTATTTTTCTTTGAATTTTCTCCCATTGTCCCAGGAGAAACACTGTTCTTCCTGAACTCTTATTTATTTTTACCCCTCTACATTCACCCTGAGGTACAATTTTGTCTTGTTTGTGGGGGAATCTGGAGAGCTTGGAGTTTTCTGACCTACTCTGCCATTTTTCCAGAATTCTCTCATCATTGTTCTATTTTTAAGTAAAATAGGAGTGATTGTAGATGGTTTTCTTAAGGAGTTTAGCTGAGAAAGGGAGGACAGGTACAGGATGACAGCCAAAGGCATAATATTTTTGAGGTGTTATTGATATATCTCAAATTATTAGCTATCATTACTGTGGTTTTGTTTTGCAAATATCCGATTGTATGTGCATATAAGAGTCTAAGAAAGCATGGCTCACATTTCCAATGTCAGATACTGAGTCATCTAATCTTAGGCAGCAAGACACATTCAGTTCTAAAGCCAAATAAAATGGTATGGGGGGGTGAGTTTGTCCCTTTGCCATAAAGTATATCCTTAGGTCCTCCGAAGAGACAAACATCCCCATTCAAATTTACATGACCTTCGTCTCACATCATACCAAGTCCCTTGAAGTTTTTAAGTTATGATTTGAGTGGAGAGACTGTATATTCCAGTGTTGATAATGATGACAATGATGATCTAAACACACACATGTATACATTTGTATATACATATATGTGTATGTATTTATATATATACATACACATTATGTATATATATAGTATATATATACATATTTATACATGTACATATATAGGAATAGGTATTTGTGTGTATACATACATATATATATATTTGTGGTTGGGTCGTTTTCAGTTGTGTCTGACTCTTTGTGACCCAGTTTGGGATTTTGACAAAGATATTGGAGTACTTTGGCAGTTCCTTCTCCAGATTATTTTACAGATAAGGCAAACAAGATTAAGTGATTTGCATAAGGTCACACAACTAGTAAGTATGTGAGGCCAGATTTGAACTTAGAAAGATGAATCTTCCTGATTCCAGGCGCAGCACTCTTTCTAGTGCGCCACACTATATGCATACCAAGTATACACACATGTATGTATACCACCTATAAACATTATACATACCCATCTATACATATACACATATACACACCTATATACATTATACCTATACATCTATACACACACACATTTTTCTAATGGATAAAGAAATGGAAAGACCTTATTCATTTGTAGTTACTTCAGATATAGCCTTAAGATTGTTCTTGACTTTTTCTGCTTATTCCAGTCTGTTTGCATGTGTTCAACACTATATATTACAATCTGAATACCTGACATTGTTACATTTTCATTTGTCCTGCTGCTACTCATTCGCTGCTGCAAATGGAACATCTTTATGTCAGGGAGATTTTCCCAGACACCCCCTGGACAGTTTTGCCTACTTTCTTGTCTTCAGAAGCCAACCCATTCTCTTTTCCTTATATTCTACCCATGCTGCACTGATTTTAACTTTGTTATTATTAAAATGTTTCCAAATCATTGATTTAACAAATATCTATTAAACACCCCCAGTGTAGGATGCTGAACACGATTTTGTATAAGAAGTAAAGAAAAAATAAGACAAAATTGCTTTGTGTGTGTACACGTATGAGTGGGGGGATGGGAATGGGGAGGGGGATTGAACTACTGCCAGAAGTGATAAGACATATACTGAGATAAATAGGATATAATTTAGACTATGGTAAGTATATGAATCAGTAATCTATGTAACTAAAATTTATAACTTTTCTAGAAAGTAGCATAGTATTCTACATACAAGTGCTTAATGTTTATTAATATAGTCTCCTTGAAGGCAAAGGCTTTTTTTTCCTTTTGTCTTTGTATCCTAATCATCAGAAAACCTCACCATCCTGAGACTGAATCAATCTTCATACCTGTACTTAATCACTACCTTCTGTACCCTTGACTGGAGGATGATGGCACATCATAACCTCCTTCAAGATAAGAAGATTTTCCTTTTTTTGTTTTTGCATTTGAATTCTGAGCACTTAGCAAGTTACCTGGCACATAACTGGCTCTTAATGAATGTTTATTTTCTATTGACTATTCCCAGCACCTAGTGCAGTGCTTTGAATGAAGTAGATACTCAATAGATAAATATTTGTAAGATTAAACTGGATTTGAATAAGGAGTAAAACATCTTATGAAGACATTGGCACTTTTTTTGATTGATTTAATAAATAAATCTTTCTCTGAATTACAAACCTTTTGACATTCCCCCCCACACACACACATACACCCACAATCAAATGTACACTACCTCCAGACTGCCTACCTCTGGCTGACTTGGATGAGTGTGTATTGTGTTGAGAGAAGTGCTTTCTCCATTATCAGAGGTCTTTAAGTAGAAACCACTCTAACTCTTGTTTTTGGAATTGTAGGGGAAAATTCATATTATTAGTAAGAGTTAAATAAGATGATCTCTACATTCTCTTCCAGCCTTGAGATTTTGTGGTTTTCTCATTTACTAATTACAATGCATTCATTATACTCTAGGCCATCTCATAATACATACTTATCTTCTTGAACCTCTTTTCCTTTCTCTTTCTCCAAATTGAGCATTAGTGACCTTTATGAGTGAAGTTTCAGTAAAGTGGTAGAGTCAATCGCAGGTCTTCTTTGACAAGGAAGGATGAACACAACCTTGTGAAGAGATGCAGCAGCCTGAATGGGGCCCCAGCTAGCTTGGTAACTCAGCTCCCTCTCCTGTCTGCCCCTCCTTCCCTTCATTCTCCTCTCCAAAGGAAGGTGAATTTGGATGGCCAGAAGATGGCTAGTTGATTTGGGTTTTACTGCCTTTCCTTTCCTTTCCTTTTCTTTCCTTTCCTTTCCTTTCCTTTCCTTTCCTTTCCTTTCCTTTCCTTTCCTTTCCTTTCCTTTCTTTTCCTTTTCTTTCCTTTCTCCTCTCTTTCCCTCCTCTACCCTCCCCTCTCTTCCCTTCCCCTTTTCTCCCCTTCCCTTCCCTTTCCTTTCCCTTCCTGGACTCTCCTGGTAACTGTTGCTGTTTCTCTCCCAGCCTGATGTCTTTCTTTTTCTTTGCCTCATTAAAGGGCCATGGCCTGACTACCTCTTAAACAAGCCCATTCAATGAATAGGCATTGCCTCTCTCTAAATGAATACCTGCATAGACTTTGGCCTAACAGGACCAAGGTCTCCCAGTGCACCCTGGGCCATCTCCTGTCATCCTGATGAATATCTGGTCACTACATTCAGAGACTCTGGAGAGGAAGTGAGGCTGGTGACCTGCACAACTATTCCTCACTCAAAACAAAGTCAAGTGCAAGTCATGTCATCATTTCTCTGATGGCATGGTCTTCTTTGGCAACGAAGGATAAACATAAGAGTCAATAACTCATATTGCAAAGAGGTGAAGGCCTGGTGAGGGAGTGGAGTCCATGAGTGTAAATGACTCTAAGTGTGAAAAGGAGAAGAGAAATAAAGGACAATAGCTTAAAGGGATAACTAAATAAAAGTAAGGTTTTTAAAGGGTAGTGGACACCTATCCTGAACATATTTGTAGACAGTGGGAATATTAGGGAGAGATAAATCGGGTGAGAGAAAGAAAGATTGAGAGAGAGAAGGAAAGAGACAGAAACAGAGAGATCAATTGGACAAGTTCTCAAAGCAAAGGAGGGATGGGGATGGGATCAGGAGCACCACTGAAGGTGTTACTCTAATATGTAAAAATGGTCCCTTTATCCTCTTAAGCTGGGGCGCAGGAAGGAGGATGAATGAAGATATAGACATTTTAAGGTTCAACAGAGGTGAAAAGTGGGGGATTACCATGTACAGTTTTCATCTTCTTAGCAAAATTGGAAGTGAAATCATCTGCTGAGAAGGGGATAAGATTTTATTTGGAGGCTAGAGGAAAGGGGAAGTTTGGAATAGATGATAGGATGTGATCGGCATTCAATGAGAGACGAATAAGCATATCGTCATGTAGTTCTAAGAGTCCAGTAGAAAACATGAATTTGTAGTGGGCCCAGCCAGCAAATTTTATTGACATCCTCCAGCAGTATTCTGGATTGTGAAAATGGAAGGCAAATAGTAGAGACTACCCAGGCTTTTCAAGGTTTAGGACAAGAGAGTCATCACTAGATAGCAGTAGGGCCCTGATGGCTCAGATTGGATATAAATAGTAATGGTTTCTCTTTGGCCAGAAACCCTGAGGGTCTTCTCTTCCCCAATTTGGTGTTATAGTATGTTTTGTATTATTTTGTTTTGTTTTTAGATTAAAGGGGCCATCCCTTGACTCATTTAAATATCCCCAATCACTGAATGGCTGTTGCTTCAATCAAAGTGAGAACTAAGAAAGACCTGAACTTGAAAAGGTCAAGGTCTCCCACTGCATCCTGGACCATCTTCAATTGTCTTGATCTATATCTGGCCACTGGACCCAGATGGCTATGGAGGAGAAAGTGAGGCTGGTGACTTTGCACAGTCCTCCTTCACTCAAATGCATTTCACTTGCAAGTCTTGGTATCAGCTTCCTGATACCCTATTCAAGAATGAAGGACAAACCACAACCACAACCACAATTATTGAGTTAAGACATTGAAGTGAAAGTTTTGAGGCCAAAATAGTTATAATGGACTGTGAGGAGAAGAAGGAATAGACAAATTGGATGTCACAGGTAGTACACATGGCATATTTATATTATGGCAGTGGGAGAAATGAGAGTACATAGGAATTGGATCTGAGAGAAGGATTTTGAATTTTATGTACTTCAAAGTAGGATGCTTTCAGATGCTCTTAAGTTTCAGTGCTTATTTTAAGCTACCCATATAAGTGGCTAAGGTTTTCTGGATATGGAGTTCATGGGAGCTATGAAAGTTGATGAAGTGAGACTCTAATATTTGAAGAGCCATCAACACAAATATAGAAGTGACTAAGGAAGCATTTAGAGGGGAGAGTAGAGAGGAGTACTTTGAACTAGCTGCTGGATTCACTGAAGTCAGAAAACTCATGACCTGGAGGTTGGTAGGTGACATTAACAACAATGCATCATATGAATGAGAAGATTTTGCACAATTATGGGAACAAGAAATGGGTAAGGAGAGCAAGGAGTAGGCTAGTTCCTTTTGTTGGCCTGCAGTTTGGGGAAGCATAAGAGGAGGCCAACACAGGAAAGGGTGGTTAGACACGTTGATTTTCTTGGGGGGGGTAAATGGGGGTGAATGGGAGTATAGGTGGAAGCCATATTTCTTTTTCTGCCGTTAGATGGAACTAACATAGCCAGAAGAGACTGAGTGTAAAGGAGAGTATTTCATGATAGACCAACGGTCACATTCCAGTAGGCAAAGTGAAATAGTAGCACAGAGAAACATAAGGACCCAGTTGAGGTAGTGCTGAGCTAGATAGGGATAAGAGTACAAGGAAATACTGATTAACAGCAGGAAAAAAAGGATTTTCATTAGGTAGATGATAGCTCTGAATCACAAGAATTGGAGGAGCAACAGGTAGCAATTTTGCGAGCTGCCAGACAGTGAGTATACCAGATGGGGAAGTAAATGTAGGCTAATTCAATCAGCCTCACATTTCTTATCAGAATATTAGCATGAGGCCAACCTTGTGTCTCCTAGGCAGAACTAGTTGCATTGCTTTGAGTGAAAACAGGAGCCTTGAGACCACTTGACCAGGGGCATGCTGAGAGGGAAGGAGACCTCTGCTTTCTCTGTAGAACCTCTTTCGACGATTTGTTGTTCAGTCATTTTTCAGTTTTGTCTGACATTTCAGACCCCACTTCGGAGTTTTCTTGGCACAGCCACTTCAGTGGTTTGCTGTTTCCATCTCCAACTCATTTTACTGATGAGTAAACTCAGGCAAACCAGGTTAACTGACTCACCCAGGGTCACACAGCTATTCAGTGCCTGAGGCCAGACTTGAACTCAAGAAGATAACTCTTCCAGATTTCCAAGCCTGGCACTCTATCCACTGAGCCATCTAGTTGCCCATTGTCAATCTGGCTGTTGATCAGTTGATTTGGCTGTTGAATATTTGCCAATTATCCCAAAAGAAAATTCTTAACTCTCTTGGTAAGCTGCTCCAGTGCCTATCAACTTCTCGACCACAGAACATTTCCCTTAAGTTCAAATCAAAAATCTTTGTCATGATCTAGAGAAATTTTATCTTGCTTGGTACTCAATAGAAATGGTCAATTTACCACAATTAGATAAAAATAATTTTGTAAGCATGAGTGAAATGTATTCGGATCTGCCATATACTTTTGAAGCAAGATTAGAATTCTATATTTTTCTTCCACTTTCTGTTTAATACCCACTTTTCATTTCTGGTCAGTCTTTTATTTTCTGTGTGTGGTTGATGTATGGCTTTCCCCAATTTGTGCTAGAGATGTTTCTTCCCACTTTCCTGACATATCCCCACACATCCAGTTCTTCTCCCAAGAAAATAGGACCATGAGTCTAACTAGACTATCCAGATTAGCTGAGGCTTTTGATAATTCTCACTGTTTCACCTCATTGATATGGAAAAATTAAGAGATGTCTGTATTTGCTTTTAGATCTTTGTTACCAAGAATCTTATTCCTGGGCTCCCTAAGAATAATTCAGTGTGTAATCACTCAGTTGGTAGATGGATAAGCATTTATTAAGCACCTCATTTACATCCACTGCTGTTTGCGGTGATAAAGATACAAATAGAGTGAAGCAAACAAAACCCTCTACTTACAGAGTTTACATTCTAAAAGTTTGTTATTGTGAATGTGTAGATGATAAATACACATAAAGAAAATTAGTAAAAAAAAAAAAATCAAAACAGAGATGGAAAGAAGGACAGTTTGACTGGACTCCAGAGTTTAGGACAGGAGACACATTCAATAAAGCCTGAAAGATAATTTGAGGCCTGTTAATGCGAGACTTTAAAAGGCAAGTAGAGAAATTTATATTTTGTCTACAAAATCATATTTGGCTTTTTTTTTAATTTTGTAACTTCTCAACCTTTCCTTTTTTTATGGGAATGGTAGAGCCAATGATAGTAAATACCCTAGAAGCCCAGACCAAATAATAAACTGCACAGTAAATGAACTGCAAATATCTCACGGAAGTACAGTAATTACATAACAAATGCTTCTTTGCTAAGCAATGAATTATAGGCCCAATATCCTGTAATTACAAACCATTTATATATCTGTTTAAATTGCTGTGGATGCCACTTATCGTAATCACTTTGGTGATTAATCAAACATTATGTGCAATATGGAATGTTTCACAGTTCACAGGTGTGCATGTTTTTCCAAAGCTTGCCCTGCAGTGTCAAATGATACTTATCCAGTTCTATGTTAACCATATTTTGCCAAACACTTTTAAATGAAGATTTTCTTGAATATTTGAGTCCTTATGCTTTGGAAATATTTGGAAAATATAGAAGTGATATGATTTGACTTTTAAAAAAGACTCAGGAAACTTCAATTTGAAGATCCCCTTCAATGTGAAATCAACTCATCTTGCCATGTGTTTGTCTTCGCGGGGAAGCTGGAGATACCCTTCTAGCCTTGCCCCTCCTGAAAGCACAGTGCAGTCACAGAGAATTCAAGAGACACCTCCTCGCTCACACTGGTGCAGTTGATCTGCCCTGAGGCCTTGAATGACAGGGATTAGTCCCGGCCAACTGGTCTGAGCTCTTGCAGTGTTGGCTGCTACAGAATTTATTATTTTACTGGCAATAGCTAGGAGGGGTCAAATCGGATTATTTTCAACAAATACAAGAATAATTTGAAAACAATAGCTGGCTGGAGGGATAACCTCATGCAAATGAAGGCTAGTGAATTATACAGAGTCTGGCTTTGGGAAACCCAATTGGATCACAATACCTCCAGACAACAATTACCACTGATTACAGTGTGCCCTCCTCTGCACCTGATAAAATGCCTCCAGTAGCAATGGGCTTTGCTTTTTTTTTTTTGTACATCTTACAAATTGCGACAGATTTTCCAAGGTTTATTTATCATCATCCTTAATATGAGATCCTAGCTGAAGCCATATTCTTGAAATCTAATCTTATGTCTCCCACCTTTTAATCTAAAAGGGTGAATTCTTCCCTCTTTTGGTTGTGCAAAGCTGCTATTCAATAGTCAGGAACCTTCCTATGCCCAGGATTTTATTGCATGGCAATTTGGACCCTGCCAGACTGCTGTATGGCATGACAGAGCACATCAAGGAAATGAAATATTTGGAAGTGATAATAAGGCGATTCAGAAAGCTGGCAGGGTAACTCTTGGGTAATTTACTGACCAGGCTGTCAGGTAATTTACTGGCAGCATGAGTCTGTGCAGTTGGCTGAGGAGAACTATAGCAACTGCTGGCTTCTTTTACCAAGAAAATGCATTGTCCCCTGGCTGCTCCATCAGATTCCAGGAAGCAGATTCACATCTTGAGCACATTCCAGGGGAAGAGGAATTGTTTTATACTTCCAAGGAAGAATAAGATACTACATGGTTTAGTAGATGGGGACCAGTCATGGCTTCATAGGGGCTTGGGTTCAAGACTTGACCCTGGCCCATGTCACCAGGAGCAAGTCAATTCACTTTCATTATTATTAATTTATTTGTGTTCAGTTTTCAACAATCACTTCCATAAATTTTAAATTTTCTCCCCCTCCCTCCCCCAGATGGCATACAATCATATGGGTTCTATACATACATTTTTATTAAACACATTTTCATATTTGTCGTGTTGGGTAGTAGAATTAAAATGAATGGGAGAAACGAGAAAAACCAAACCAAACCAAAACAAAACACAACACGAGAGGAAATAGTCTGTTTCATTCTGCATTCTGATTTCATAGTTATTTCTCTGGATGTGGGGGCATTTTGCATCTAGTTCTTTGGAAATGTTTTAGGTCCTTGCATTGCTCTGAAGGACTAAGTCTATTAGAAAGAGTCCTCACATACTGTAGCTGTTACTATGTATAATGTTCTCTTGGTTATACTTATTTCACCCAGTATCAATTTGTATAAGTCTTTCCAGGTTTTTCTTAAATCCACTTGTTCGTTATTTCTTATAGCACAATAGTATTCCATTACATTGATATAGCACAACTAGTTCATCCATTTTCCAATTGATGGGCAAATCAATTCACTTCTGATCATAGTAGACAATTTTCCAGGCTGTATTACAAATCACACACCCATCTGCCGAGTAGAAAAGTTTCCAGCTTCCTCCAAAGTAAAAACTCCCTATGTTTTGAAAATTACTTGTAAATTACAAGGGTGTGAAATGGTGTTGATTGGGGAGGGAGACCCTCATGGTAGACTGGTAGACTAAGGTCTACCTACAGTAGGTAAATGTATAATCAACCCTACTGAGAAAATAGGGGTCCTGGGATACAAACAAAAGGCAACTGGGTATATAAGGTAACTAAGAAGAGGGCATTTGAAATGTCTTGTAATAAAAATATAAACTGTGAAGACAGGAATTGTGTCAAGGAGGTCTTCTTAAAAAATTGTAAGTGTAGCATCTGATACAAAGTACATACATAATAAATACTTGCTGATTGGTTAATTGATTGGAAAACAGATTATATACATTAATTAAATTCAACAAGGATTTAGTAAGCACTTGCTGTGTGCAAAGTACTGTTCTAAGCTCTAGGGATACACACACACACATGCACACATGCACACATGCCATTAATGGTTTCCTGATAAAAATTCTCTATGCCATGTGTATTTTAGACTACCCCTGCCTGATAGAATAAGAGGTCAACACCATTTAAAGTGGAATTTAGAAATAAAAATGAGTTTGCTTAACAAAATGGTTTGAAATACAGAGAGTACAGTTGCTCAAAATGCTTGGAGGTATGTTATTGTGGAGTGGAGTTGGAAATGCAAAAACTTTAAGAGAAATAAGTCCAGAAAGTTCATGATACATGACAGAAAAGATGGCAGTATGATTTGGCACTTCTTGGGGCATCCAGGAAGGAACACATTAAATGACCAGAAGCAAGTCAGCTAGAAAAAAGTGGAAAGCAATGAACAGCTTAAAAGACTGTGTGGGCAGATAGAAAGTGCTTAGAAAAGAAAGACATGATAAAGAGCATCTGGGTGGAATCCAGGAAACATTGGAACAAGAAGTCAGGAGTTGGGTGGTGCTGAAAGAGAAGTTTATACCTACATGTGAGAGAACACCGCAGAATAGAAAGGAATATTTGGAAGAAAAACTTGAGACTTAGCCCTCTGAGAATCAAAGACAGCCATCAACATGCATATGTAGCTTTATCAAGGTGCAATCCTGATTTCTATTTTCTTTTTCTTCTAAATATCTACTTGGTTTCCTCCCTTCCTTTCCTTCCCTCTTTTTTTGCCTTTCTTTCTTTCTTTCTTTCCTTCATTTCTTCTTTCTCCCCGCCCCTCCTTCCTTTCCCCCTCCCTTCTTCTCCTCTTCCATTTCTCCCTCCCTTCTTTCCTTCCCTCTTTCCTTTGTTCCTCCCTTCTTCTCTTCTACCCTTTCTCCTTTCCTTTCCTTTCTCCCTCCTTTTCCTCCCTTCCTCCTTCCCTTCCTTCCTTTCTTCCTTCCTTCCTTCTTTCCTTCTTAAACAAAATTTTAATAATTATCTACCATGCACAACCCACTATTCTAGGACCTGAAAACAGTGAGGCCAAACATCACTGGCATACATGCAGCTTCTTATTCAGGAGGAAGGATAAGATAATGAGTACATAATACAAGTTTCAAGATAATAAGTCCATAGGAGAAAGAAATGAAATATGAGAATCTCTTTAAGCTGGAGTGATCAAGGAATATTTCACAGAGGAGCTATATCCATCAATTGTTTGAGGATTTTCTTGGATTGGAACAGAGTTTTTTAACCTGGGATCCATGCAATTTTCATTAAAGATTATAAATGTTTTAAATATAATTTGTTTCCTTTATTATCATACATTTAAAAAATTGCACATTTGAAAACATAATACTGAGAAGGGGTCTATGGAGTTAACCAAACTGCTGAAGGGACCTATGATAGAAAAAAAAATGAGGAATCCCTTATCCTAGAGGTGACAGGCCCACTTTTTATTCTTCCCATTCAGGTTCCCACGCATCATGGAAGGTGGTTGGAGAGAAACTCCACCCTAAATTCCCATCCATTTTTCTCCTTTGCCTTAAATTGGGGATTTCTGCTTAGCAGACCTAATAAGTATTTCTGAGCAGTTGGTAGAACATTATTCATTAAACATAATAACATTTGTATAGAACTTTACAGTCACAAGGAATCCTTGCATACATCATTATAACATAGAATTCTAATAATATAATTATACCTTTTCTTTATATAATACTTTTCCTCACAACAGTCTAATAAGTCAGGAAGTATGTATTTTATAATTCCCATTTCACAGAAGAAGGGCTCAAGGACCTGAAAGTTTAAGGGATTAGTTCATGAGCCCACAACTCCTTTGGGTCATTGTCAAGCCTGACTCAGAGCTCATGAACTGAATGGATTGTATCATGACACAGTACTTCCTTTGATTTTTTTCCTCTTGACAGTCCTGTGAGCTAGTCAGGGCAGGTCTGTTTTATGTCTGTTTTATACATGCAGAAATGGAGGTGGAAGGTCAGTCAGATTACATGATCTCCTTGTGATCACAAAGCTGATAAGTAGAAAACCTAGGTTTGCTGATTCCTAGTCCAGTATTTTTTGACATTTTGACATTTCACTATTTCTTCCCACCATTTAATTCCAATCATATTTAGCCCTCTACTCATTGTAGTGACAAGCAGCTTGTGGATAGAATGCTGAGATAAGAGGAAAACTCCTCTTCCTGAGATCAAATCTAGTCTTAGACACGTACTGGCTGTGTGACCCTGGGCCAGTCACTTAACCTTGTTTCCCTCAGTTTCCTCATCTGAAGAAGGAAAATACAAACCGTTTGCAAAGAAAATTTCAATTGGGATAACAAAGGTTTGGACATTACTGAAAAATGGCTAAACAGGAAGGCTCTAGTCATTCACAAAGTAGACACTTGTTATGGCTTCCTCATTGACTTTTGCTCTTAAAAATTAACTTTGTTTTACTTAGAATGGAAATCTATTTAGCAGAATTTTCTTGTTGAGGTTTTAAAGACAGTGCATAGCATACTAAAATTATAATACATATTAAAATAATGCAAAGCATCATCATAATGGGCACTGATTGTTTCTTTTATTTCACTGTCTCTGAGGGAAGGTCACAGATTGAAATATTATAGAAACAATTCATAGTCTTCTCAGGGACACTCTTAGATAGAAGAGCTTGCCTGAGTGAAACTTGCATTTTCATTGTCGTTGCCATACCTTAAAAAAAAAGAGAGATTTCAGCATCCGAGCTTGTCATTCCCTCTTTTCATCAACAATTTAGCAAGACAAAACCAAGTCTTCTTGTAGGTCCATGATCATTTTAATGAAAGCATTTTCACTTGTGTAAGAGCATTGGAATGGAATCTAGAGTCCCAGCTCCACCATTTGCAAACTGCGTGACCTTGAGCAAACTACTTCTCCTTTCTGAGCTTGAATTTCCTGTAAAATTGAAAAAAAAAGGTCACAAGTTTTTCCAAGGTCCCTTTCCAGCTTAAACAGCCTAAAAACCTGCCATTTTTTATTATTTTAACTTAGGAGTTATTTCATGTTTGGGGTATAACTTGAAAGTAACTCTGCACTGGAAAAGTAAAACCAGACTGACATTTAATTGTTTAACAGCCACAGCTTACAATATAATGCTATTTACAGAACTGTGATGTGGAGGGTTATTTAAAAAATGTGACTGTGTGTGTCTTTGAGGGGGAGGTTTTTCAAAATATAGGCATGTTTAAGTACTTTATCACTCAGAGCCATTTGCATAACCTGAGTTCAAATCTTACTTAAGATACTTACTACCTGTGAACTTGGGTAAGTTACATGTGTGTATATATATGTATATGTATATCTATATATCTATCTATCTATCTATCTATATATATATATATATGAAATGAGGATTATGATAGCACCTACCTCACAAGCTCAATGAGAGGATAAAAAAAGATGTTTCTTTTTACTGTTACTCCTCCCCCTCTTTTTCCTCCTCCTCCTCCACCTGCTCATCCCCCTCCTCTTCCTTCTCCTCATCCTTTCTCTTCTTGCCCTCCTTCTCCTTTACTACTACTTGTTCAGTCTTTCAGTCATATCTTCCTCTTTGTGACTCCATGGAATATAGTGCCTGATATTGTCTATTAGGTTATTTGGCAAAAATACTGGAGTGATTTGAAATTGCCTTCTCCAGTGGATTAAGGCAAACAGAAATTAAGTGACTTGCCCACTGTCACACAGCTAGTAAGTATCTGAAGCCAGCACTGAACTCAGGTCGTCCTGACTCCAGATGTAGCACCAGCACTCTGTCCACTGGGTCATCTAGCTACTACTACTTCTATTTCTATTGCTACCACCACCACCACCACCTATACTACCACTACTATTACTACCACCACTACCGCTACCACCACCACCACCACCACCATCACCACCACTACTACTTCTACTACTACTACTACTATTACTACTCTTGGGGTAAAGATCTAGATATCAAAGTTCTTGCGCATGTTTTTCTTTCCCAACAGAATGTAGGCTGCCTGAAGATATGAAGTGTTCCATTTTTGTCTTTGTAACTCTAGTCCTTTCTAAATATTTTGCACATTGTGGGGTGGGGAGTAGAGAGACAGTTGAGACTCCTGATATCCTTGTTGCAGGGAACTTAATAGAATTTATAGCAACATAGCATAGGGCTACAGAATTGTCCTTGGAGGCAGCATCACTTGGCTTCAAGTCTCTCTTCCATTGTATTCTGTCTCAGTGCCTCATGCAACTCTGTAAAACTCTCAGTGGCAGAAAAGGTACTTGCTATACATTCGTAGGGGAAATTCCTTTTGGAAGTACAATATACCAATGGAGTAACAGATAAGGTTAAAAAAATCTGTATTTATAGTTTTGAGGAGTTGCTTGGTAAATAAAATTTAAGTGAATTACCTATGAAAAGATTTGTTAGAAGGACTTGAAAAGAGACTCAGAAGCCAGTCTTTTAATACTTTGGTGATATTGCCTCTCACCTTACATACAGTAAGTGGTTAATAGATTTTTGAACTTTTTTATTCTTATCCCCCAGATCTAGCCCAGTTTTTTGCACTTAATAGTTATTTAACAAATTCTGGCTGAATGAAGTTCTTCCCTTGCTTTGTCCAATTATTTTCCTGTTAGCAGAATGGATGCCCAGTGCCATAGGCATAGGGTTACAGTGTCTTAGATTCACAAAGGGAGAGAGCTCAGAGATGACTTAGTCCTGCCTTCTCCACTTGAATTTCTGAGAATTGTCCAGTGTCCAACTTATAAGTGACAGAGTCAGGATTCTACATTTCAAGTTTGTAATCTGTCTGCTTCATGCAAGGTGGTGAGCTCTGGCGGATGGTCTAATACAGTTATTCAAGTCTCAGGGAAAACGTTGAGGGAGAAGGAACTGTTTCCTTAAAAACGAATCTAGACTGAGACCTTCATTGAATTTGTCTGCATTTTTTTTTCAGCAACAATGCTGAGTAGGAGGAAGGAATAGATTGAGGAAGCATATTCTTGGAGAATATTCTGCATCAGCCTCAATAACCATCATAATACAGAAGTGAAAAGGAACACAAAGCTGCCTAATTGAAAGACTTGGACTGAACGAGAAATGCTGGTGGCATCAACTGGGGCCTTTGGCTTTGGGGCTGTTAAAAAGGTTTTGTGTAGGCCATGCTGATTGGCATGACTACAGATTCCAGAAATCAAGCTGTCAGCTGCCAGAGCAGATAGCCTGGACCATACATACCCCATGCTGCCTCCTACTCTTTATTACCATTCCAAACTATAATCTGCCATGATATTTTAACCTGGACATTCCAAGAAGGAGTCTAATGGAAGGGGAGAGGAGGCCCTTCTTTAAAGTAAAGTATAACATGAAAAAAGCAACCCTATGCCAAGTGAACATTGTGGCATGAAATACACTTGCACAATGCAAAGGCTAAAAGATGCTGGCTATAAAAGGGCTTTAGACCGTTCTCATGCCTTCTTGGAAACCTACTGCCTTGACCTGTCAGAGTCAATCAGTACTTCCACAGACAGTGAACAGACACAGTATCCCCGATTGTAGGCTGACCAGTTCTAACCCCTGCCAGCTGAACTCAGGGAGTCAACTCTCCTTTCTCTGTTCGTCTGAGTTCAGATCTTTTTGCCTCCACTGAGGATGGATGTACACCCAACAGGACTGGTTTTTAGCCAGGGCCCAGTTAGCTTTCCTATGACTAACTGGAGAAAGCCAATTCATAACCTGGGTTGCTTGGAAAGCTTTCTTGGGTTGTACTGAGATGTGGAGGGAGTGTTCTTATAGGAAGGGATCTCTTCTAAGTGAAAAGTGCTCTTGGGGCCATCCTTTGTCATAATTATAAACTTCCCTTGGAAGACTTGGGCAGGAAGCATTCTTTGCTAGAGAGGCTGGACCAGTCTGAAAAATACAAAATATACAAAACTGGTGACTAACTATGTACTTTCATAGAGAACTCACACGCCTAAAGCAGCTTTACTTTTCTAAGGTCATCATGTTTATTCTTTTCTAAGAACACTATGTTTATTTTGTTCCTTTGCTTTTGTCTAGGAACGTGTTTTCATCTGAGGAATTATGAGAGAGACAGAGACAGAGAGAGAGAGAAAGAGACAGAGACAGAGACACACAGAGAGAGACAGAGAGACAGAGAGAGACATCATGCATTTGTTCTTTCATATGACAGAGAAGCAGATAATTAGATAATTTTAGATCTGGAAAAGGCCTTAGATATGATAATATTACAGAATCTCAGAGCTGCAGAGGCCTCAGAGGTCACCGATTCTAAACCATATCTGAATAAGAATCTTTTATAAAATATTTCTGCAATTCTTTTGATCTAGACCTTTGATTTCTCCATCGTAGGGAATCTCCCTGTACTGATGCAGATTGAAAACTGTTTTATAACTTAGAATCTTATAAGTTATCTGGGGCCACCAAGAAGATGGGTGATTCTCTTGTATTTCTTACAGTAAATACAACTAGCATAGGTCAGAATAAGGGCTTGAAACTAGACCTTCTGAGGCCAAGGCCAAGGCTATATAGAGGAAATCATTTTGCCTCTCAGTACATACTTTCTTTCCTTTCTGCTATTTTACTTTCTCTTTTTCCTTCATTCCATCTTTCCTTCCTTTTTTCTCCCTCCCTTCCTTCTTTCCTTCTTTCTTTCTTTCCTCTCAAATGCATTTTACACATGCAAGGTGGAATTTTTCCATCAGGCTCCACACTCAGCAGCATTGGACTCACATCTCTCAGTCAGATTCCCATAGAATCAGGCTACTGGGTGGCACTTTCAGGGCGGGCAGACTTCTGTTCCTTGACTATCATGCTCTCTCATTCTCTTTTTCTCTAAGAAAACAGAAAAAAATAAGATTCCCCACCAGGAATAATGGTTGAATGCTAAGAAGGCTTCTGGAACAGTGTTCTAACCTTGCCACCCAGCTGTTTGGTAACAAGAGAGTGGAACATAAGCACATAGCTGGCAGGCAAATAGAAAATCTGTTTAGAACTTTTTAAAGAGGTTGACAAATCTGCAGTGAACTTTTTTTCCCCTTGGAGGAGCTCAGAAGGTAGTACAGTGTGTTCTCTCAGACGTGGAGAAAACTAAGAGACTTCATTTGCCACCTTCCTGTACACTCCCTTGGAATCTAAGTGAACTCCCAAATCCTAAGGGAGAGTGAGCTCCCTAATGCCACTTGGAGGCTTAGACTTTATGTGTTTGCCAGCTGAAGGGTTTTGTTTCACTGCTTCAAAGTGAAACAAACAGCTTAGCAAAGCTTTTGGCAAGGAAGAAACAAGTTATACCTATGCAAGTGGAAGGATTGCTGTGCACAGCTTCATCTTCCACCTTCTCCAGCCTCCCCCCATCCTGCCAAAAAATAAAAGAAGTCCTAAAAGAGTTTTAATAGGATTACCAATAGGTACCCCATTCTGCTCCACCAATGTTACCTGGGCTAACATTCCTCCTGGCATGGAGAATTGACAATTAACTTTCAATAAGGGGGAATAAGAGGATAGAGAATACATGATGAGCTCTGGGAGAGGGAAGGAGTTAGTTTATCTTATGTCACAATGAAATAGTTGTAGAAGGCAGGTTTACTAGGCTTAAAAGTTTACAGGACTTAAAACTAGAAGAGATCTGAGAAGAGAATTTCCTGCAAACTCTGAATTTCATAGATGGAGAAACTGAAGCCTAGAAAGTCAAATGCCCTACCTAAGGTCACATATGTCATATGTAACAACTTTGTTTTGAACCCATATCTTTTGACTCAGTTCAATGCTCTTTCCCCTATATCAATCAACAAGAATTCATCAAAGTGCCAGTTTTGTGCCAGGTACTGTGATAGTTGATGGGATTATACAAACAAAGAGTGATTTTCTAATCCCTACTCTGAGTTGATATTGTTTATCACATTACCTAGATAGCAAAGTAGCCAAAGAAGTCATAGAATAGATAGATAGACAGATAGATAGATAGATAGATAGATAGACAGATAGATAATCTGGAGTGAATGCAAATGCCAACTGATTCAAACCCTTCTACTTACAGATGAGGAAATTGAAATCAGAGAGATTAAATTACTTGTAAAAGGATCATAGGTAAGAGTTGATCACAATTCCTCTGCCTAAAGAGCCAATATTATACCATTGACATTTTTCAGACAGCATCACACAGAAGGCTAGGAAGTAGTAGATTTAGAGTTGGTGCACAAAGGACAACCTATCTAGGAACAGCTCCATATTCATCTGCTCACTTTATACTACATATCTTTAAAGAGAAGATCTATAAAGAGAAGATCTATAACTTTTGCCTCTCACCCCAATCATTTTTGGAATTTCCATGTAGGACACATATTATGAATCTAATTCCAAGTTAAATAGATCTTTATAACATGTCTTCTCACATGTGACTTGTGTATAATCAGCTATAAACTCCTGAAGAGCAAGGACTATATTTAATTTTGTGTTGGGGTCCCCAACACTTAACACAGTGCCATGCTTAAAAAAAAGAAAAAAAAGTTTGTTGAATTGAATTGAATTCTGTTTTAGAGAGGTCTCATGGATTTTTAGAATCAAATATTCCTATGCATAAATTCTTATAAATGTTCTTTGAGAAATGACACTGGGGAGAGAGAGAGAGAGAGAGAGAGAGAGAGAGAGAGAGAGAGAGAGAGAGAGAGAGAGAGAGAGAGAGAGAGAGATTGGTTTGGGACGGTGAGATATGAGAACACTGACATTGGTTTAGAGAGTTGTAAATGTATTTATTTATGAAATGTAGGCACAGGGTATTTTACACACACACACATACACACACACACACACACAAATAGGTATACACATGCACACGTTACCATTTTAGGCAAGTCTTTTCCACCATTACTTTCCATGATTTTATGAAATATGTGCAGCTGCCACACTGGGAAAATCTTGAGCAATAAGAAAAGCATCTTGGTAATGGAACTTGCCCAGATGGATTCACACCAGGTGTTTTATTGCATAGGATTGCTCTGTAAAGACAAATAAGGGCATGGATTAACAGAAATGACTCCCCTTACTAATGTCTAGACTGGAAAGTCCAGCCATATGAGTTGCTGGAGAGTGAAATTCAACTGGGGAAGATACAGACTGTGATACTTAAGAATACTGTAGGGAGGGACATGAAAGGGGAACTCAAGATATGCCCGTAACTAAAGAGAAAGACATTCATTGTTTAATTGTTTTAAGTTTTTAAGCCTTCTTCATTTTAAACAACATTCTCATGGAGAGTCAATAAAGCCTCTGACAGCCTTACTGTCCTCTTTTTGACTATGATCATAACACTTCCTTTGCCCTACATGTTAGAATTTAATCCCCTTATAGAATTGTTCTAAGACTCTCTGATTATGCTAAATTGTTTACAAGAGGTGTAGTGGAGAGACAGAGCTAACTTTTGCATCAGGATGACCCATGTTCGAATCCTGACTCATGAGTCATATTACGTACTTAGTTATATTATACATAATATATAGTACATGTCTGATTATTACAAGTCTCTTAGCCTGTCAGAATCTCTAGGACTCTAAAATGCAGAATGATCTCTTTTCTGCATTTCTGGAAGGGTGTTCCCGACCCTGGGTAGAGAGTAGAGGGCTTGACATGGATGAAAATCCACCAAAGGAAACAGAGAAGAAACAGGAGAAAACCATCAGACCATAATGCCATTGGCAATCTCTAGTGTGGTACTACTTACATAATGGGGCAGCTAGGTGGTGCAGTGGATAGAGCACCAGTGCAGGAGTCAGGAGGACCTGAGTTCAAATCTCACCTCAGACACTTGACACTCACCAGCTGTGTGATGTTGGGCAAGTCATTTAACCCCAATTGCCTCATCCTGGGCCATCTCCAATCATCCTGATGAATATCTGGTCACTGGATTTAGATGGCTCTGGAGGACAAGTGAGGTTGGTGATCTGCATGGCCCTCCCTCACTCAAAACAAAGCCAAGTGCAAGTCATGTCCTCATTTCTCTGATGGCATGGTCTTCTTAGACAACATAGGATTAACACACACACACTTACATTGTAATAGTAATACTAATACTAATATCTGGCATTTACATAGCATATATAACGTATGTGCATATATGTGTGTGCATATGTATATGTATATTTATATCTATCTGTCTATACATACACGTACATGTGCCAGGCATTGATGTTCAATAATAACTTACATTTACATAGCACTTTAATATTTTCAGATTGCCTCCATCACAGCAGCCCTATGAAGTAAGTAGGATTCCTGTGTTATGGATTGATATACAGAGGAAGACATTAGCTTTCCCACAATTCAATAAGCAATCCAATAAACATTTTTTAAGCATTTTAAGCATTTTGTAATGTTCCAGTCATGGTGCTAAGCACTGGGTTTACAATTAATAAAAAAGACAAAAGATAGTTTCTGCCTTCAAGGAGCTTATAATCTGTACGCATCAAGTAGTAAAACCAAGCAATTCCAGATGAAGCCAGCAATTTTGCATTGCAATCTGCATATAGAGAGCTAAATTATAGGGCAGCTTTATGTTTGCTTGCCATGGTAACTAATCACCATCACCAACTTTGGAAGATACCCACTTTTTAGTTGTTTGTTACTTCAGTTCAAACGTATTTGTCCTCTTGCACATCTCATCCCACAGATTTCTCATGAGCCTGACCTGGAATATAGATAGCAATTTTCATTGCAACGAGCTGGAGAAACAATCAGTGCAATTTAACAGATGGATTGGGAATACCACATTAAGTCTAAATTAAAATCCCACTGAAACTACTATGCTGTATCTGTAAATACACAAATTAAACACTGCCTGATTCAACAAATATGAAGAAAATGTTGGATTCAAAGTGGCAGATTCAGATCCTAATTCTGCCTTTTTAAAATGGGACTCTGGGCAAGCCATCTAGCTTGTTACCTCATCTATAAACTGGAGATAATAAAGCATATCTCATATCATTTATCAGCTGGGCAGACATTATTTGATTTTTTAAGTCTAATTCATCCACCATCTAACTAGCACTTCTTGGATACAGGGACAAGATGAGAAACTATAACTATAGTGGAAACTATGGATACTTTTTTGGTGGGGGGAGTGGTTATTTTCAAAGATGTAGTCTGGAAGGAAGTATTAACAACTGTAATGAGTAAAAATAGACATATAAATGATACATTTTCTTTGTTAGTAAACCTCCTCATTTGTAGCTGGCTTCCATTAGAAGGCAAGCTCCTTGAGGATAGAGACTATTTAATTTTTGTCACCATCTCCTAACATAAGACCTACATGTGAGATGCACTTAATAAATGGCTGTTAAATGATGAGTTGCTTGAGGACACTTAAGGGAAGGAGAAATAATAATAGAAAGATTTGAAAATGTTTGAGTAAACATGAAAAAAAAAGAATATGGCTTATTAATAATCCAGACAGAGGTCACAGTGTAGTAGGAGTCTTACCTTGGCTTTATCCTATTCATTTTTTTTAAATCAATGACTTTAATGAAGTTGCCACACTTATCAAATATGTTGATTACATGAAATATGGATGAGTGATATGCAAGAATTGAAAGACAGAATCAGAATTCAAATAGATAGACTAGACAAAAGAACTTAACAAGATGGAGTTTAATTGGAATTAATTGCAATATCCTGAACATGAATTCAGAAAAGTAACTATGTAAGTGAATAATAGAGGTGTGGCTTGATAACAGTCCAAGTAAAGAAAAAAGAAAGGAATTGTAGTTGACTACAAAAGCAAGATAAGTCCACATACAAAAAAAAAAATGAATGCAACTTTAGACAGTATTACTAGAGAACTTAATTTGGAAACAGAAATTCTGGGCTTGAATTCTGTCTCTGCTACTTACAGTCTATGTGACATTGGTGAAGTGTCTTAAACTTTAGCATTTTACTTTCATTTTCCATAAAATGAGTGCATTAAAGAACATAACTTCAAAGCCCCCTTTGTCTCTAAAGCACAGAAATTTAGGCCAAAGTTTCTTAACCTGGAGTCCATGAACTTGGATGAGAAAAATACACATATTTATTTGAATGCAATTGCTTTCATTTTTAATTCTAAGTATTTCATTTATGCATTTCAAGCCATTATTCTGAGAAGGGGTCTATGGACTACCTCACATTGCAAAAGGGATCTCTGACACACAAAAAGGCTACAAACAGGAAAATATATGACAATCTCATTGCATTGTTAATATAAGCAAATAGATGATGTAATCATTAGAGTATTAGACTTGGAGTCATGGAAACCTGTTTTTAAATCTTGCATTAGACATTTAAATGCGTAAGCTCAGAAAAGTTACCTAGCTGTCCTTTCAGTTTCCTCATCTGCAAGATGGGCGTAATATTATCTACCTCCCAAGGTTTTTGTAAGCATCAAATAACATAATGCATGTAAAATAATTTACAAACTTTAAAATGCTTTATAAATATTAGTTATTATATTACACCTGAAATACCCTATTTAGTTCTGAGGATCACATTTTAAAGAACACATTGACAAACCAAAATTGACTGATGGTGTTTATAATGGTGAAGGGTATGGAAAAATTGTTCATATGAAGAAGAGATGAATAAAATGGAACATTTTAATGGAGGATAAATACTTGAATAAGAGGGAAGATGGGAGAACATTGTCGTTGATTATGATCAGTGATTGTTATTTGATGATTTTAATCATATTACGTTTGATTAAACAGTTGTCTTCAGAAAGAGAGATTATATTTATCACATGTACCTTTAGATGACTGATCTAGGGCAGATACCTGAGAATTACAGGGAGATAAATTGCAACTGAAAATAATGAAGAATTTTTATTCCATTGAGAGCTCCCTGAACATTGAATGGGTCACCTATCCTTGGGGATAGTTAATGACAGGTTTGTTGGTCAGTTTTCAGGAATGTGAAAGAAGGTAGTAAGTTGGAATACATACCCTCTAAGACTCTACGATTCAGTGAGAATGAATTTGAAAAGCGAAATCTTGGCAAAAGGGATTTATCCTTTGTTTAATCCAGATCTGTTAAAGTTCTGAGATGATTCAGTTCATCTTGATCTCTTCCCTGTTCATCTATAAATGACCCATAAACTCATCGTTGGTTGATGGGCGGCTGTTTTCCCTAAGGAGGCTGCCTTAGTTTTCTCTGTTTGGCTTTCTTTGAAGCAGAGGGACTTAGACCCTCTGGTTTTGTTTGCTTATTTTGCTTTTGAAGCAGCCTCCGCTTTTTTTCCCTCTGAGTATCTATTTGCTGGTTTTTGAAGCTGAGCCTTCAAAGACAGGTGGGACTGCTGATTTCTCTGTGGCTCAAATGGTTGGAGTGTGTAGGTGAGCCTTCCAGACAATAAACGTTTGTTTCTTTAAACTGATTCACTCTTTGCTTCTGTGTTGACTGTTGAGGAGTAAACCCTTTGGAACCAAGGCTTGAGGTCAGTCTGTAAATGCTGATGTCATAGATAACAATAGTTGATAGTAATCACTAACTTCTACCTAGTGTTTCAAGATTTATGAAGCACCTTAAACATATTATCTCATTTGATACTCACTACAACTTTGTGAAATGGGTGCTATTATTAAGATCTTTTCACAGATGAGGAAACTGAGGAAAATGTTTTGCCATTATCAATGATTACATTGACAGAGTACATCTTCCATACATGCTGACTAATCATCTTACTATAGGGTATGATGACAGAGATTAAATGATTTTCCCAGAGTCACACAGCAAGTAATTATCAGAGAAACTTGGCCTTAGAAACAAGTTTACAGCTAATTGATTGAGCTTGAATTTCAGTGAGTGAAATACTTAGCAAATCTTAATAAATAAAATCACAATTTTATTTGCTTTCTTTATTAACCAAAGAAATCCTGTTAATGCCATATGCAATGAGGAGTTTAAATCAAATGCCAATCATCAGGGAACATTATGAATACTTTGAATAACACTGCAATGTTATTCCATGAAATTTAGAGGAGTGTCCTAGAGAAATGTGCATGCTTTGCCATTTTCAATGATTACATTGACAGAGTTCATCTTCCATACATGTTGACTGATCATCTTACTATAGGGTATGATTACAGAGTTCAGGGAAATTTCTAACACTGTGTTACCTGGCTTGTTATTTTATTTATACAAGGAGCTTTCTTAACCAATGCAGATCAGTACCATCTTGGAAACTTTCTTTCAGAGAGTTGGCTAGGGCACTGAGCTGATTGATGCCTAGGGTTTCAAGGTTTCATAGAAGGCACTGGTCTAAGGTGGGATTTGAATCCAAATCTTCCTACCTCTTGTTCAGCTCTTTATTTGCTATAGAGGCAGCAAAGCAGTTATAGTGGAGTGAGTTCTGGATCTGGAGTCAGGAAGACAGAAGTTCAAATCTGGCCTCTGACACTTAATAGCTTTCTGTCCCTGGGACAAGTCACTTAATCTCTCTCTGACTATTTCCTCATCTGTAAGATGGGAATAGTAATAGCATCTGCTTCCTAGGTTTTGTAAAGTGCCTGGTACTATGTAGGGACTTAATGGATGCTCATTTCTTTCCTATGACAGGCTGCTTCTCTCTTACATAGGGAGAGAGAGGGGGGAGGCAGAGAGAGAGAGAGAGAGAGAGAGAGAGAGAGAGAGAGAGAGAGAGAGAATCCAGCCTCCATCACATTAAAATAACATCAGATTAACTCTGGTTTTGATTTCTACTGAAATATAAATACCCGTGACACTGGGTACAACTTCAGACTTTTGTAGTCCAGTGTGTAAAAGTCACTGGAGTTGGGGTAGGAAGATGAGTTAGTTTGAGTTCTGGCTTCACAACAGCTTTGTGATGTTGATCAAGTTGCTTAATCTCTCTGAACCTTAAATCCTTCATCTATAAAATGGTGATGAGGGACAGCATGACATGGTCTATAGAGCATCCAAAAAGACCTAAGTTCAGTTCCTCTAATATATACCAGCCATATGATTAGGGATACATCACACATCATTTAGCCTCTCTACTTGGGTGGTCCAAGGTAATTATTTAGACAGTATAAATTAAGGAAGATTTGGTGATATGCATCTGTGAAAAGAAGTCCCACACCAAGAGTTTCTTACTTGGATAAAACCATTGTAACTCTCTCCCTTGGTCATGTTGGAGAAAAGGATACATGCCCAGGTCTACCTCACAGAGCTGTGATTCAGATGAGAGCATGTGAAAGTGACTTGTAATAAAGTGCTATAGAAATGATGTCTGTGATTATTAGTCATCATTTTTAGGGAAGGTGGATGAGGGTCCAGGTTGGATTAGAGAGGGGATGTCATGCCATGAGATGCAGATGAGATTTAGGGTCAAGTGACCTGCATTTAAAGTCCATGATTTCTAATTACTACCTGTGTGATGGGGAGCTAATTATTTAACCTCTCTGAGCTTTAGTTTCAGCACCTGCAAAATGAGGGGGTTGGGTCTTTTCCAGCTCTAAATCTATAATCAAATAATTTAAGGGACAGTTTTAAGGGTGGGCATAGAGTGAAAGAATGAAAGAAGGATCACAAAGAAAAGCCATTGAAAGATTACATCTTAGGACTGGTAGTGATATCAGAAACCATCTAATACTCTTATTTTGCACTTGAAGAAACTCAGGCACAGGGAGGCCCAAGATTGAATCAAGAATCAAAAATAGGATTTGAATCCAGATCCTCTGATACCAGGGCCACGTAAGTGGAGGAATGAATAAAGAGCAGGACCTGAAGTCAGGAATACTCATCTTCCTGAGTTCAAATCTGGCCTGAGACACTTACTAGTGTGTGACTGGACAAGTCACTTAACCCAGTTAACTTCATTTCCTCAACTGTAAAATGAGCTGGAGAAGGAAATGGCAGCCCACTCTAGTATCACTGCCAAAAAAACCCAAAACTCAAATGGGGTCACAAAGATTTGGACTTGCCTGAAAGATCAAACAACAGCAACCTCTGATATCAGATACAATGATTCTTCCTTTGCATCACAGAGGAATGGGAAGCACCAAAGACTTCACTATTTCACTGCATATGGGAATAATTTATATTTTATCTACACAAAAGAAGGGATAAATAGTATTGAGCAAATCCTCTTCCAAAGTCTATAATTCAGTTCTTTAGCCTGCGCTATACTGAGCACAGTCTGAAGGGAATGGGAATTCAAACACCTGGATTTCTTGGGACAAAGGCATTGTATCTCAAGGATTTGTAGGTGGCACCTTGCTTTTTGTTTACACATCTTTGGCCTGCATTTAGGTAGAGAGGAGCTGAATTCAGAAATGTGAGATTCAACCTTCTTTCCCCTGAGAGAGGATTCTGTTATTTACTGGAACTCTTCATTAAGAGTTATCCTGATAAACCGATACCACTTGTCAACCTCCTTCCCTCCTTCCCTCTTCCTTCTCTTCATTCACTTACTCCCGATTATTCCCCAGACTTCTCTGAACAGTTCATTCTTTTCCCTGGGTATTTATACTTTTCAAACCCTTGTAGACAGTTATAGTATCTCACCTCAGCTATTGCTCTGCCAGCTTACCCAGCCTGACTTTTCATCTCTCCTCATCAGTCAATGCCTCCATCCCTTTAATCATTTTTTCTTGCTGTTCTCTGAATTCCATCCAATTTGTTGAAATCGTTCTGGTTTCGAGGTGCCAAGAACAGAGTGTACTGTGTGATTAAGGAGTTGTGTCCATCACTTCTTGGGCAGATGGGATGGTTGTCACTTCATAGGACATGGAGGATGGGTGTTTGGGGAAGATGGGGAGAGGGTAGGGAGGCCAGTAAATCTTCACTAGTAATTCTATAATCCTCTTCCCTTAGGAAAAGTAAAATGAGCATTTAATTAAAAGAGGTGTTTCTGGCCTTGTGGCTAGCAGCTGCTATTTGGGGGAGAAAGCAGAAAGTTGCATCATTTAATGAGATGAGGAAACACGGGAGCATAGTGTCCATAAATCAGCCTGTTTCTTGCTTGGGGTGGGGATGGGGAGGAGGAGTGGTAAGCTGAAAACTAAATTTTCCTTGGAAATAAATTATTGGGTTTGTCATCTATAGGCAAAGAGGAAGGAAATTTGACATGAATCATTTAATGTGGTACCTCAACCACCCCTATTTATTTGTTAATATTCATTTCTTAAAGTCAATCACACATGCTACAATGTGTCTGTAGATTTCCATATGGTCATGGTTTCTGTAAAGATTTTTCAATTCACTTTCAAGTTGTAGCATAAGGAAAAGAAGAAAGAAAAGCTTCAATTTAACCAAGGGTGTGGGACATAAAGTCTACCCCTAGCTGATATTCTATAGGCAGTACTTTGGAGGTTAATTAGAAAACTAAGGTCAAATACGAATATTCAGCCAGTTACTTTACTAGAGCTGGATTTTACTGACATTCTGTCTTACACACACACACACACACACACACACACACACACACACACACACACACATCTTTGCGCTTATATTTAAAGTTTTACTGTAATCATTGAACTGTGCTTGAGCATTAATAACTGGCAGCTATCATTAATGAGATGCATACCACCCTCTAGTAGGTGTCATGGTCTAATGGACTGAGTACTGAATTATGAGTCAGAACAGAGCACTTCCTATATGGGGAAATAGATAGGATAGGAAATCTACCAGCTTCTGAAAGAAAAAAATAACACTTGGAATGAAAACGATTTTTAAAAGATTTTCAATACATTACAGTTCTGCCCCCCACTCCAGTTCTGGAAGCAGGACCTCATGACTCATTTTGCTGCCATGGAATGTTACTAGGAGCTTGGTCAACAGAAAATACTAATGTTTAAAAATGCCAGCAAATCTCACTGATCCTTGGGGAAATGCAGAGGAGTAAGTGGGAGAGAAGTGTAGAATATAGGAAAGGGAGAATCTAAACCTGTTTTGGAGAAATTTGGGTTGTAAATAAGTTTGAAAGTAGAATAAAAGCTGCCAAATGGCAATTCAATGTTGTCTACTCTCCATCACTTTCAGTATTTCTTCAGAGGTAGCATTGCATGATGGAGATCTTATTCTGGAATCAGAGGATCTGGGTTCACATGACTCTGATGCTATCTATGTCATGTTGATCTCCTTGAATTTCAGATTCCTTACACAGAGGGTTGACTCTAATGCCTCCCGAGGTCACGTCAAGCTCTAGATTTATGATCCATACTGACATATGACTATACAGATTTTCACTCATGATAAATGCTTAGATATATTCACTAAGTGTTGTATTTTTTTATATTCCCCCATATTATTAATCTGAGTCAAGGGAGAGAATGATAGAGAATAAATGTTGGGGTCAGAGAGTAGGGGGAAATGTCCATATCTTGGTTTTGATTCAGGATAATATTTAGTAAAATCATTAATCTTCAAGATTCAATCTTTCAGTTGTATCTGACTCTTCATGATCCCATTTTTGGGTTTTCTGGGTCAAAAAACTGGAGTGGTTTGCCATTTCTTTCTCAGTTCATTATATAGATGAGGAAAGTGGGTCAAACAGGGTTAAGCGACTTGCCTGGTGGAGGAAGTGGAGAGAGAGAGAGAAAGAGAGAGAGAGGATGTCATGATAGAATCTTAAATTTGAAGGGACCTGACCTAGTTAAGGAATCCCTCATAAATGGTTGTCTTGAAAGATAAGCATCTGATCTGTATTTAGACACTTCCAGAGAAGTGCAAATACATCACCTCATTAGACACTGAATTCTGTTTTGGAAGACTTCTAAATGTTTGAAAGGTTCAGATTTGGAGGGTGGGGGTAGAGGTTAGGAGTGAAAAACAAAGAGAATCATAGTGAAGAAGACAATCTGAAAACAGTTTCCTTTTTTAGAATTCACAATACTTCCATTCCCTTTTACCCTCCTATCTTGTGCAGGTAGAAGCCTAAGGGACACATTATGGGTTTTCTTCCTCAAGTTTAATATCCAGTCCTTTCAGCACTGAACCACCACAAAACTGGAAGCAGTCAGAAATATTGCCATGCTCTAAAGGCTCAAGTAATGGGTCATCATGTTTTAGGAGTCTTTGGGAATTTTCAAGGGAACTCTAGACATATGATCCCTGGGATGACCTCTTTGGCTCTTTCAACCCTAGTACATACATGTAATTGATGAGTATCATCAGTAAGAAAACATATATAACACTGACCTGGTCAATCACTGCAAGAGTCCTCTCACGATCCATAAATTTTGTAACTATGAGCATCTTTCTTTCCCTGATTGATACCTTTGTGATGATACATTGGTTTATCTAGTCTCAACTCACCTAGTCTTTAGTCACCGAATGGGAATTGACTCAGACAAACTGAGACCTGGGAAAGACCTTAATTTAGAAAGGCCAACTTTACCCATTGCATCCTGGGCCATTACCAGTCATCTTTGTCTTGCCACTGGACTTCTATGACTCTGGAGGAAAGAGTGAGACTGACACTTTGCATAGCTCTGCCTCACTTAAATTCAATTCACATACAAATCAAGGCATCACCCTTGTGGTGTCATTGGGTCCTCATTGAGAAGGACAAATTGTAATGCCCACAATAGCAACAACTCAAATGAAACTAACATTCCTCGACCCTCCAAACACCCTAACCTAAAGTGGTAATCTTATCTGTTGTGTTCATCCAATCTTATGCTTCTTTGTATCTATTCCAAAGGAAAGTTTATGTTTCTTTTTTAGGTTTCACGTTTCATATTTAAAAGCTTTTTGCCTAAGCAAAGGTGAATCAAGAAACAACACATAGTTCAATGCAATAGTCTCCATTGAGTGCTGTAGATGTCATAGAACCTGAAATAAATGTCATTACCCTGAGTTGTCCCTCTTCTGTAGCACTTACTTCAACTTTAGGCCACTCAAACTCATTCCCAACCAGTTTTGATTCAGAAATGATCTCAGGACACAAAATCCTATTATCTGTACACCTTTGTTGAGAGATACAAAGTGTGTCTTTCGTTCTGACCTTTTCATGGCATTTCTTGCATAGAGTAGGGCAAATAAAGGAACAATAGTA
Organism: Potorous gilbertii; assembly: GCA_028658325.1. Taxonomy (NCBI): domain Eukaryota; kingdom Metazoa; phylum Chordata; class Mammalia; order Diprotodontia; family Potoroidae; genus Potorous; species Potorous gilbertii. Next base: position 37,370 of record JAQQSK010004181.1, read on the forward strand.
TTAACATAAAGAACATGAGTCGTACATGTTTAGTATACCATCTGACTCGGATAAATGAAGCTCTAACATGCATCTCTCAATTATAAATTACATTTCTAAAATCAAGAGAAAATGTTTCCTATATTTCAGTTTCTAGAGATGTGTAATGTAAAGTGTATACACATGGTTACAATACAGAGAAAAGCACTTTGTGACTTTTTTATACTTCCATATTTTAAAAATCTCATGCCCAAGGCAGATTGAGGGCATTCCTATACTCCACTCATATCCACCCCACCTTACACAAATGCACAATAAATGTTCTTCATAAAATATGAATACTAAACCAGCATTGCATTTATTTCAACATTTGCTATGGTTCTCACAGAAATGTCACTGATAGGTTGCTCTGTCATCGTTTCCTGATATAACAGTTGGTACACTAAAATGTGTCAGGGAAAACTTCCTATGACACTAATTTCTAACACACCAGGGGTGGGGGTGGGGATGGGTGATTAATCAAAGAAGCATCTCACATCTTCCTTTGATCATCATCTGTGAGAGAGAGAGAAAAGAATATAAACAGAATGAGCCAGCAGCAAGGAAGATCTGAGGGAGTCCAGACGGGATCCATCTAGGAGGACTTATTTTACTCTACAAAGGAAATATTTTGATGGTAATTTGATAGTAGAGGGAGTCATCATTCAACAGCATCCACTGTCACGGGGATTTGACAGGGCAAAGTTAGAGTCTTAAATATCTTTTTGCGTTCCTATATCGTTGCATAGTGGATCCCGTAGGGAAAAAGGATCCCATACCTTTTTTTCTTTATCTTTCCCCTCCCCAATCCTTCTCCTTTCTCTTCCCTTCTTCCTTTTCTACTTCTTTTTTTTCCCATCCCCCTGTCCTCCACTTTGTTATCAATTTTACCACACTCTAGGTACTGTTCTTATGAATTTTGTTATACCTTTCTCACTTCTAATGGTACATATGGTAATTTAGTATTTTATAGTTGTGTATATTTCAAATTCATAAAGTAAAACTAACTAGAATCTTCTCAAAATCATATGTTTACACACGCACATATATACATGCACACATGTAAGTATTATTGTTATTCAGTCATTACCAACTCTTAATGACCCCATGGACCAAATTATTCATGGGATTTTCTTGGCAAAGGTACTAGAGTGGCATGTCATTTCCTTTTCCAGTGGATTAAAGCAAACAAAGATTAAATGACTTACCCAAAGTCATACAGCTAATCTGAGGTCATATTTGAATTTAGTTCTCCCCGAGTCGAAGTCCAGCACTCTATTCAGTAAACCAGCTGTTTTCAGTGTAACTACAGCTATAACTATAGCTCTGTGAATATACGTATATACATATGTTCATTTATCATCTATCTATCTAAATACCTATCTATGTAAATATCTATCTGTTTATATCACTCTTTGAGATAAATGAAATCATCCTTGGATTTCATGGAAAACAAAGAAGAAGAATTCCTGATCTGTAATAAGTTTCTGAGTAGCACTCAAATATTCAACAAAATTCAGCCTACCAATAGACATTTATTGAATACCTATCATATGAAAAGTATTGGGAATATAGAAAGAAAGAATGCCATCATTCTTACATGTAGAAATCTTTTACTACAGTGATCAAGAGCTCTATGATTCATTTCTTAAGACATCATAGCATATCAGAGAACCTTTCTGATTTCCAGGTTCTTCATCTGTAAAATAAGTATTGTGTTTGACACACACAGAGACATACACACACATACATATATACACACATATATGCATGCATATATGTGTGTATGTGTAGTTGTAGACATACTACTGAGTACTTTAAATGGCAGCCTATGGAAGTTGGAGAAATGGAAGAAATTTTAGGTATAATTTAGTCCAACCTCTTCCTTTTGAAGCATTTTTAGTCAATTTGATAGGTAATGGGGAGTCTTTGAAAGTTTTTAGGAAGGTCTGTTCCATGGTCATTTCCATGCCTTTGAAAGATTACTGATGACTTCTTGGCTGATGGATTAGAGGAGAGAGGGTCTAGAGACATGGAGACTGTAGAACGACAGAACTGAGAACTGGAAAGAGACCATATAAGCAATGTATCGAATCCAACATACACCTCAGCAAATGCTGCCTCTATAACAGTCACAGAAAATGATCATCCAACTTATGGAAAGAACTCTAATCAAAGGCATCCCATCACCTCATAAGGCAGTCCATTTCTGTTTCGAAATAAAACTATTATTTTTATTATAAAGACGTGTTTTCATTACATTGAATTTGTCTTTCATTAGCTTCCATTTATTTCTCCTACATTTGTTTTCTGGATTCAAGGAGACAAGTATAGTCTCTCTCTGCCATGATATATTCCCTGAAATATTTGATGAGTGTGAAATCTCTTATCCAAATAAGTGTCCCTAGATCTTTCAAGAGATCATCTACTGGCATGTTCCCCACCTCTCTTCTAGTAGTAATAGTTTTTATCTAGCAATTTATTTCAAGACTCTTTTTTAGAGTTCTTGAATCATTTCATACATAATTCTCTTGAATATAGGCTTATTGTTCCAGAGCTTAGAAGCCAGAACTTTCATTTCACAGGTGATAGAACTGAAATCTACGGAGGTTAAGTGACCTGTCCAAGGTCAGGGAGGTAGGATTTTCCTTTCTTGGTCCCCTTTTGGAGGGAGTAAAGCTTGTCTTTATTCTTCCAAAACAAAGTAATGCCCCAAATTAAACATATGACCTCAGAGAGAATATAACTGGGGCAAAGAATACAATTATTACTAAGTCTACTGTTATGGATACTTCACCCTAGAATAGCATCACTTTCTTTGACTATGCAAAACAAACAAAAACATTGTCTTATGTTCAACCTAAAGACGGCTAAACCCCCAAAATTTGTTCAACAGGAATTTTCTTTCTTGTAAAGTTTATTTTTCTGAATTCAAGTTAGGAAGCTGTACAAAAGTTCAGACAGGAGATAATGAGGATCTTGACTATTATTGTATGGTGAATGTGAAAATGGGGAGGAGATAGATGAGGGAAGTAAAAGGAACAAGAATTGGCAACTTGTTGGATATGGAAAAAGATAATGAAGAAAAAAACCAAAAGTCTGTGTGAGTGTATGCATGACAGAAAGAGAAAGAGAGAGAGAGAGAGAGAGAGAGAGAGAGAGAGAGAGAGAGAGAGAGAGAGAGAAGTGGAAGGGAATTTGGATGACTGAGAAATTACCTTATTTCTTGAAGTTTTGTTAGATATTAATTAGAGTTTTTACCCCTTGTTGTCAGGGCCAACTCTAAGCAAATCTGTGAAGCAAGAAAACATGCTTTTTGTCTTTCCAGCTTTTGTTATATTAGTCTTCTCCCTCTGCTACACCCTAAGCACAATCATATTATTTGCTCCTCAACCCTACTTCACACTAGCCATCAGCTAGCTGTCACTTAATCCCTGAAAAATTCTAGTTGATGATGGCTTAAGGCATTTCCCCTTCTAGTAATATTCTTGTATTTTAATAAGACTCAAATAAATGAGTATCTAATGGTGAAACTTCAAGTACTAGAACAGTTGGTGTGGATAATATTTTAAACAGAAGGCTGTTTCTAACTACACACCCCATTCTGTTCTAAGTTGGTGCCTGCCTCCTTTGCCTATCCATAAAGCCATCTTTGTATATCTGTTAACATATTCAATAATCGTTTTATCCTTCTTTAAAATCTACTCGAGACCTCCTGATCCACAACCAGTGACTATGATTTGTAATATAAATTATTTTCTCTAGGATTAGTCAGTTTCCTTTGGGTTTCTTTATTCCCCTTTTGAATCTTGATCTGTCTTCTTATTTTTCAGTCACTTTCCTTTTCTGAATTTTTTCTCATTCTTCCCTTTGAGTCTATACATTATTTTATCTCTTGCCTACCATTCTAATTATTCTATGAATCCTTGCATTCTGCCATGAACTAGGAATATCATGTTACCTGATTCATAAGCAATTTAGTAATGACAGATATGTGGTAGAGAGGATAGAGCTCTGGATCTGTAGCCAGGGACATCTGAGCTCAAATCCAACCTTGGACAACTACTACCTATGTGATCCTGGGCAAATCACTTGTCCTCTCTCTGCCTTAGTTTCCTCATCAGGAAAATGGGTATAATAATATTTCTCAGGACTGTTATGAGGATCAAATGAGAATAGTTGTTTTGGAAACCTTAAAGCACTATCTAAGTGGTTGCTATTGTTATTAATGGGTAGAAAACCTCAACTATATTAGTTGAGGTAAAAATTTAATACATTTTCTAACATTATCTTTCCCCTTTTCCTTTGCATCAAACATAGTAAAAGGCAAACAATATTTTCTCTCCCCGCTTTATTTTTGATATTTTTTTCAGTTTGCTAAAGACTGAGATTTTGAGCAGTATTGTGTGGTGGATACTGGGTATAGATTCAGATATGTTACATTCTAATCCTGACGCTGGTGATTAATAACAATATAACCTTGACTGTCTTACTTAAATGTTCTGAATTTCTGTTTGTTCACCTGTATGAGTAGTGTGTTGGACTATATTGCCTTTAAAGTTCTTTTTAATTCTATACCCATGACCCCATGTTGATAAAGATTGATGATATGATTTTAAAAGTTTTTACATGACAGAAGTATTTAGAGTAATCTTGATGCATCTAAGAATCATAGAGTCCTGACATTCATTATTCTATGGCATCTTTTGCTTCCATGTTATTTTCAGTACTTTCACAGTTACCATTCTCATTCAGGTCTTCATCATTCCTCAAGTGGACTGTTGCAAATGATGTCCTTTCTCTGTCTCTCCCTGACTTGAGTTCATCCTCTATGCAACTGCCAAAGTGATTTTCCTTAAATGCTACCTTTTTACCCAGTCAAGTCCAGTGTCTCTCTATGAATTCTAGGATCACACATTAATTACTTTGGCATCTAAAGCTCTTGACAACCTGGTCCTATCACACCTTATTAATGTGAATGTACATTACTCTTCCATCATATTGGATTTCTTGTGATTCCTCACAAATGGCACTTCACTTTCCACCTCCAAGTCTTTGCCCTGGCTGCATACCTGAATTGTTTTCCATCCTTACATCTGTTTGTGAACACTTAATTTTCATTAAAACTCTGATTAAGTGATACTTTTTTGTGCCAGACCTATTTTGATGCCACCACCGCCCCCATAACTAATAGCATCTCTTTTTTTCCCTTTAAAGTTATTGCACATCTGCTTTGGATGTGTTGATGTGTTCTCCCTTCCCTCCTTCCCCTCCCCCTTTCCCTCTTCCACTTTATACAGCCCTGCATGTCTACCTGTCTGTCCACTATTTTTCTGTCTTTCTATCTATGAAATTAATATGGACCTCAGGTTAAGAATTTCTACTCCAAGTTCTCTTTTGTTTTTAAACTGCAGTTTTTATAATGTTATGTTATATGTGTCAAGAGCTACATGACGATTGTCACCATTTTTAAAACATCTGTCCATCCTCCCAATACTAACTCTGTGAAAAGTAACAACAAAATATTGCCCAAGGATATTTTTGAAGATAGATGCCAAATACTAGGAGGACTATGATATAAAATTAAACTTTTTTTCCTCTTCCGCAATTCCATTGAAGTGTCATCCCTTCTAGTTCCATGTATATTTAATCGTTATTTTTCATCTATTTAGCTTTTATATTGAATCTTGAAGAGGACATTGTTGTTGTTGATGGTTGGGGGGCAGGGGAGACAGAGCAGAGTGAAGGTTGGCTTCCTGTTGCTGAACTAAACTGGAAAGTAATGAATAGGTGCCAGGGTACCTTGCACTATTCCCTCATCTTCATTTTATTTTTTCCCAGTCCCTCTATTTGGCATTCGAGTGGGCTGTTCTCATCTTAGATTTACAGGAAATGTTGCTTCCTCAGCTAAAGAAATATTTAGACAGAGACAGAGACAGACGTGTTGTACCCCTCCACCCACTATAGACCTTCTGGTTTGTTCTTGTCTTTCATGGTAAAAATGAGGCAGGGAGAATTTCTTGGATTTTTTATTCCATTTTCTTTTCTTTTTTAAATAATAGGAACCAGTATGACCTTTCTTCTTATTCTGTATTTCTAAATACTTGTTTTTCCCTTTACTAATTTAGGCTTGCTTGGAATCCAATAACTGTATTCTGTTCATTTTTTTTCCACTCAAAAGGGACTTGGAATTTTAGTTTATTATACGGTGATCTAGAAGGCATGGAAGCCCAAGGAAACCTTACAGACAATAGCACCTAACCAGAGAGTTAGAAAAAGGATGTGTGTGTATGAAGCATACCAGAAAATAAAGAACTAAAAAACATATCCCAAGGTTCTCAAGATCACTCTATGAGAAGAAAAATGAATGTACCTAATCCCACCTAAACTGAATGGCTTTGAAGAAAGAACTCAAATACAGGTCCTAAACACATAAGATCACTGAAAAAGAAGAGAAGGAATGAAATAGAAGAGAGAACCAAGATCTATTCCTTCCTTTCACTCTCACTGCCATCACCCTTATTCAGGACCTCATTACTCTTACTTGGTCTATCCTGATAGCTTTCTACTTGCTTTCCATGATTCCATTTTCTTTTCCAAATCCTCATCCCACAACTACCAAAATAATCTTCCAAATTTGATCAATCAACTTTTTATTAAGTACATACTGCATGTCAGGCGCTGTGCTAGGGGCTGTAAAATGATCTGGAGAAGGCAACGATGAACCACTCCAGTATCCTTGCCAAATCTATGGATTAGGATACAAAGGATAACACACTCTCTATTCACGAGGAGATTACATTGTAGTGGAGGGGACAACAAATGCATAGGTAAATGTTTTCTTGTTGTTCAGTCATTTCAGTCATGTCTCACTCTTTGTGACCCCATTTGGGATTTTCTTGGCAAAGATACTGGAGTGGTTTGCCATTTTCTTCTCCAGCCCATTTTACAGATGAGGAAACTGAGGCAAAAGGGTTTAGTAACTTGCCCAGGGCCACACAGCTACAAAATGTCTGAGGCCAGATTTCAGTTCAGGAATACAAGTCTTACTGATTCCAGGCCCTGCACTCTACCCACTGGGCCACCTAGCACTTAGCTGTCCCTGTACAAATAAATGTATGCAACATAAAAATAGAGGGAATAACTACAAATTACTTAAATCTTTTCACACAGGATTGGCCATACTACTCCTTTGCTCAAAATCTCCAGGGCTTGTTATCTTTTTCTTTTTTTGGGGAGATGAGGGTAGGGATGAGCTAGGGAGGGAATGAAAAATACTCCTTGTGTTAGCATAGAAAATTCTCCACAATCTGACTTTTAAGTCTTTTTCATGCTTTATCCATTTCCACAAATCTAGAATGCTATGTTCTCTGATCTTGTATTACATGCCTCTGCCTCCATGTATTATTTGAGACTTCCTTACCTAGAATGTACCCCTTCTGCCTATTGAAATATTTCTCTTCCTTGAAGATCTAGCTTAGACATTACTTAATCTATGAAACCTTTTCTGAATCATGCAACTTTAGGGATCTCTTCCTCAGCTAGTTTTCATAGGGCATTAGATCGGATTTCTCCTTTGACCTTAATATATATGAATGTATTCTATTCACTTATGTACCTATGATATTCTTCCTAATAGATTGTGAAGTCCTTTTAGCAGCATTTAGAATATTGTCTTCCATTTATTAGATGGTTATTAGCTATCTTTTAAAAAAAAGTTCATTGTATGTATTCCTTCTGAGCATCACTTCCTTTTTACAAAATAGTAATAATTAACACTTATATGTTTTCTATTACAGGCTAGGGATGTACAAAACACATTACAAATATTTTCTCATTTGATTTTCATAATGATCCTGAGAAATATTGTCCCTATTTTACATTTGAGGAAACTGAGTCAAGAGGAAGTTAAATGACTTCCCCAAGGTAACACAGCTGGGAAGTATCTGAGGCTGGATTTGAAGTCAGGTCTTTCTGACTGTAGATCTAGTGCTCTATCCACTATACAACCTAGCTTCCTCCTCTTTCCTCCTTGCCTCCATTTGCCTCTTTCAGTGCAATAGGGCTGTGGTTTCCCTTCATACTTTGTAGCTCTTGGATTCAGTCTGATTGTTAGGAATAAATTGATTCATTCTGCTGAGAGGCTGAATATTTAGTTACATATTTAGAATACAATTCTGCGTTTGGACTGGCCATCTCTAGAGGCTCTGGTTGTGCATGCTGTTGGGCTATGTATAGTTAATATGATTTCTTTTCCTGAAAGACAAAAATTAGATCAGAGCTTCCTCATTTCCCTGAGTTTAGGAGTAACACATGCCAGGATTAATAGGTATCAATTTTTCAGAAATATTAAAATGCGTTCGCCATTGTCAGAACAATAAATCATTTACCCTCTCCGTTCTTCTTGCTTTACAATAGCCAAGCAATTACTGACCATAAGAACAAAATTAAGCCTTTGAAATAATATTGGTTGATATTAAATATTACATTCTTCATCTGAAACTGTCCCTGTTTTCTTAGCCAGTCAACTTGCATATGAGGAAGGATAGCAGGAGTCCAATGCTATCTGCGTTGGTACTATGTATCCTAAAGTCCAATTCAGTCTTGGTAAGGAAAGTCCATATGCTTAACCCCATTCCCTCCCACCCCCACCTTCCTTCCAGTGTTCTACCAGATTGGGAAGCTAGGTGGCACAGTGGATAGACTGCTAGGCCTAGAGTCAGAAAGAGTCATCTTACTGAGTTCAAATCTGGCCTAAGATACTTACTGGCTATGTGACCCCAGGCAAGTCACTTAACTCTCTTTATTTCCTTTTCCTTATCTGTAAAATGATCTGGAGAAGGAAATGATGAACCACTCCAGTATCCTTACCAAGAAAACCCTAAATGGGGTCACAGAGAGATGGACATAACTGAAAAATGACTTCAAGTTCTACCTGTCCTATAATAAACTGTAAAATTAAAAAAAACTCAATAAACAATAACAAAACCTTTCTTGATATCCCAGAGTAGGACTTACTGCAATCTTTATAGAATATTAGTCTCCTCATTCATGATACTTGGCCCCTCTTGGTGATTTTAATTATGATTAATATCAGGAATGTATTTCTTTATGTCTAGGCTGAAGTGTGTGAAATACACATTTAATTAGGGGGTCAGGCAGGAAGGTAACTTACAGAATGGATAGAAGTAGTGATAGAGACCCAGTGACACTGGCAGTAGGTAAGGCATTGCTGTTGGAGATGTTGTATGTATGTGAGTATGTGTGTGTATGTGTATGTGTGCGTGTGTGTGTGTGTTTATGTGTGTAGGGGAGGAGTAGTGTGTATGGGGTGGGAAGTTCACTCCTAATTATTCTTGCTAATTAGGTGTTAAAGTCTTGTTTCTAACTGTTGAAAGATTGAAAATACTATTTGTGACCTGTAAATCATGGATCTTTAAACTTTAAGCTGTAAATTTTTGTTTTTCTGTATTTGGATAACTATATATATATATATATATATATATATATATATATATATATATGCAATATATAATTGGTTTTCTTTTCAATCCTTATGTATTTTATTTTGTACATTTATAAACATGATCCTAAGAGGGAATCCATTGGTTTCATCAGATTATCAAAGGATTATATGACAAAAACAAAAAAAAGTTAAGAACTTTCTGATAATTCAATGCCTTCTAAATTTGGTACCTTGAAACAAAGCACCAGTTTCCTTGCCTTCAATTCCTGAGGATCTCCCTCAAATTTGACCAAATTTGAATATGAATAGTATAATTTACTATTTTCTTCCCAGACTACATAGCCAAAATGTGGTATGTTCTCTGTTTAATCAATCTAGTTTAATTAACTAGATAAATCAAGTTAAACCAAAAATCTATATTGGTTGTGTTTAGTTTCACAGTTGAGGAATTAAAATTTCTTTTACTCAATCATGTACAATACTATGATGGAGTCAGCTGTGGCATGCCTAACATGGGTGATTTTACCTCTTAGTAACATTTGCATAGAATTTAATTAAACTTATGGCAATTTGATTCAGTTGTTAAAACAGTCAAAAATACCCATGGAATCCATGCTGCCAGCTGTGCACAACACTTGGCACATAGCAGTTATTCGATAAATAGTTGTTGATTGATCCTTTTGGCCTCCTAGGCGGAGCCTTAGGAAGTCTAGTCTATTCAGTTGTCAGAAGCTAAAATCAGAGCAAGAGAATTGCAAGGAGGACTCCTTTGTTCTCCTTGGATGTTGAGGATGTTGTATAATGCCAGAAGAGAAACTCAAACATCAATGCTTCTTTAATCTATATCTGAGAGATATGCCTTTGCCTAGAGCTATGCCGATTGACCTTCCTGGAAATTTCAAACTTCTAGCTTTAAATCTGAATTAGAATCTTGAAGAAAACATGCAGCTTCTTTGTGAAGAAGACATTCAATATAGTTCAACAAGTGACTGCTGAATGCCTCATGTGATGCTAAGAGGTGAGAGATGAATAAAAGATGGGATCACTGCTCCTCTTTTTCCTTATGATCTATTTGGAAAGAAAACGTGTGTCTGTGGAACAACTAGAAAGCAATTTTAAGGCAGTAGGCAAGGAGCAAGTATGAAAGTTACATGTTAAACTGGGTTGGTGTAATGGCAAATCAAATTAGAATCTTTTGCTGTTTTTGTTTTAGTATAATCAAGTGTCTGATTCAATCTTGCCTTTATCAATCAAGAATCTTTACTAGGAATAAAGCACAGAAACAAGCGTTTCTGTAACTAGAAACAGTATATGTAATTATACTGTTAATGTGATTAAAGATCTTCCCCACCCATTAATGGGCCTGTCCATTAAGGGGAGTTTGATTAAGGTAGATTTGTAGGAACACCCACAGCTTTTGTTAACAAGGGTTCTTAAGGGTTGGGATGACCTCTGGCTCTGAAAAAGGTATAAATACTCTGAGGATGAGGTTTTACTTTGAGGCCTAGTTTTTGGTAAAAAGATTGGAGTGCCAGGTGAGGACTCTTGGAAGCTGCTAAAAGAGCCCCGTGGCTTTGAGAAACCACATATCATGCTTCCCTCTCTGGTAACTGGTCAGACAGCTATACCTGCCTGATGAATTATGGTCAGGCAGAAGAAGCCATGTCTGTTGATTACTTTGGGGCTTACTGATTGGAAGTGTTTGTTTGGGCAGATGAGGACTCTGGGAAGTCACTAAAGGAGCCCCCTGGCTTTGAGAATCCAGATATCATGCTTTCCTCCCTGGTAACTAGGGTCAGGCAGTTGGGAGTCCAATTGTCTCTTGAATTCAGGTAGAGGAAGCCATGTCTATTAATCTTTTGATTTCTCTGTATTTTCTTTGAAATTCAGGGTACTAACACCCTGAACTAACTGAATGTTATATGTACTTGGTTAAAGGAATGATACATGTGCTTGATTAAAGTGATTATTAATCCTTTGAAAGTTGCTTTCCTTTTATGAATGCAGATCTAAGAACTTGTGATAGCAGGCCCACTAGTGTATTTTGGGGTGCTTACTGAAATAGTTAGTTTAGGTGTACTATGAGATTCCTTCCATCTCTAAAATTCTATACAGAAATACTCTCATAGTAGAGTGGCTCTACCCAAGCTACTGTAACTAAAAACTGGTTAGTGATACAGGGGAGAAGAAAGTGACTGATGCTTTAAGAAACTTCTTATTCCTCAATTGGCCCATGATCTTATCAATGACATGGGTACTCCTTGTAACAGTAGAGAGAGATGTCAATACAGTCTTGCCTTCTCTTCCCTTATGATTTGCCCCCATGTCATCCCATAAATTCTATATAGAAGTACTAAATGATACTATCCTCTAGGTCTCATAGATATTAGTGCACCACTCTGTGTCTATCATCCTCTTCCTCTCCCTATGTCACCAGCCCACCTCTTTCCCCCCCACCAATTTACATTTCTTACATGATATAGGCTACTTCTTGTGAGCAAGTCATTGTTATAGTTGGCAGCCTACTTACACCCACCATGCCTCTCTTCATTGTCCTTTGAGTCACTGTTAGTTTTGATCCTTCAGTAATTATACTATGAATTCATGTATATATTTGTGTTTGTGTGGGCTTGTGTATGTGTAAGCAGCTGGTAATTTTGGAAAGAATTACACAGCTTCCCCCTAAATAATCCACCACTCTCTTCCTATTTAATTTTAAACGAAATTCATTATTCATCAAAAGGGTATGGTCAAGATACCTGATTCATTGGTCACATACTGTAATCTAGATAATAGGCATTCTTCTAGTAGGTGTATTGTTAAGCCAATTACCCTTAGTTTAAGAGGCCAGTTTCAGGTGCTGGAGTAGTGATCTACTTCTCTTGTTTATTACTCAAAAAGTAACAATAAATCTTCATTATATTGATGGCTATGTTGTGAGTGGCAGCACTGTGCCTCTAAAAAAATGAAAGCAGAGACTAATATATTACTTTTACACTCATATAGAGTTAATTGAAAGATTTAGCATAGTTAGTCAGGTCCCTGAGTGGTTGAGAAGGCTGCCAAAATGTAGTGCTCTGATGTTTCCCTTGTCCTGTGATAAGTTCATGTGTTTCCAAAACAATGATGAGCTCGCATTTCTGAAGAATTTAGGAAATTATGAAACTTTGGTGGCAGAAGGTTTGGAGGCCAAGTTTTATTAAACCAAAAGTTTTACTTCTTATGTTGTTTATCAAGAACGACCAATATTTGATCTGTCCTTGATGGTTGTATGGGGGGTTCTGATTAGACAGAGTGATAGTCAGGTGACAGTCTCCCTGGGCTTGTGATTGGTCTTTGGGGCATCTTGGCCTTGATATTCATTCAACATACTCAGTAGTCTTAGACATAGGTGGATGTTATATGGATAGGATGCCTATGCTGGAATTTTTTTCATAATTAACCTAAGAATAAACTTGAAAAGTTCACTTCTATTTTGGGGGAGAGGGACAAAGTCTGCATAGTAAGGCTTCTCACAAAAGTTATAAAGGTTGGAGAGGAGGACCATTAAACTTTTGACAACAAACATAAATACATGCCTATCCCAAAGTCTATTGGTATGACCCTCTCTCTTGGTTGAGTTGAATCCTTTCAGTAGGAGAGCTCCTTCATTCTGTATTGTCTGATATATATCCTCTCACATACATCTTCTCTGATTTCATTTTTTGCTATGATTTGAATAAATGAGCTTCTTTCCATTTCCTTATGTCTGTTTATTATGAAACTGGTATTAATGCAGCAAAGAGGTCAACCCTTGGTTGTAGACCCTGAGGCTCCCTTTTCCCTGAGAAATGACAAAGACATCAGAAGTTAGCTCCAATTCAATCATTTCCCCTAGATCAGTGGTAGGAACATGTGGCCTTCTAGGTCCTTGGGTGCAGCCTTTTGACTGAGTTCAAGTTTTACAGAACAAATCCTTTTATTAAGGGGATTTGTTCTGTGAAGTTTGGGTTCAGTCAAAGAGCCACACTTGAGGACCTAGAAGGCCATATGTGGCCTCAAGGCTGCAGGTTCCCCGTGCCTACCCTAGACTAATAATACTTAAGGGAGCAGCTTAATACAATTTTAGTTCGGTTAACCCTTTTCTCTGAGGAGTAAAGTGGTCTTGGCCTAGACTTCCTGCTCCCCGTCCTGGTAGGAATTCAAGTCTCCCTTGGAAAAAGGCTAGGGGAGAAAAGGAGAGAAATGTCTGTTCTGTTTCCCTTAAGCCTCTCACAAGGAGCATCTTTGCCACACTTGGAACCTATTTACATTATGTGGGGCCCACTTTCACTTATTCCTGCCCTTAAGTTGTGATATACTTCAAAGGAAATATATAGGCAGAAAAAGTTACAATATATCAATTTAGGAAATGTAGGTCTCAAAATAAGATTACAATGGCAATTTCAATATACAATAAGGAATAAATGGACACACACACACAGCCTTCCTTCTATAGGAAGAGATTAACATGTTAGTGGCATCTCTGAACATTTGGTGTGAGGTAGCAGTCTCAAATGTCCAAGAAAAAGGCCATTTTGTAATACAGATCTCTTTTCTTTAGTCACGGATGTCTTTAAGAATATTCTGTAGTATTCTGGAACTTGGTGCAGACAAAGGAGGGTCATTTGGGGAACTTCATTTTTAGGGAATTCCTCATCCATTTTAACTCTGTGGCATCCTCTATGAGAGTAGTAGGATCCTCCAATCACATGCATCATTCTTTTTGTGTTTCTTTTCTCTCTCTCTCTCTCTTCCTTTCTTCTTTCCTTTTCTTTCTTTCTTTCTTTCTTTCTTTCTTTCTTTCTTTCTTTCTTCCTCTTCTTTCATTTCTTCCTTCCTTCCTTCCTTCCTTCTTTCTTTCTTTCCTTCTTTCTTTTCTTTTCTTTCTCCCTATCTCACCCAGACTGGAAGTGCAGAAATGACTCAGGGTACTGATTTTTACTACTGATCTGAACAAAAGCTTTGCCTGATCTTTCTCCAACCTGGATTAGTTCACCTTGCTTCAGGCAGCCTTGAACCTCCCCATTTGTGGGCAGGAGTTCCCCATTCTAGCACCAGACAATGCAGACACTCAATTAGCTTAGCCCTACCCTAACTCAGAGCTCCTGAGCACTAGCAAAACACGAAACTCAAAATCCCTGGTTGCTGGGATTACAGGTTATACCACCACACCCAACTACTCACTTGATATTTTTGAAAGAATTTTTGAATATCTGTTAGCTGTTTGCCATGACTGGTTCCTTTCGGTTCTTGTAATCTCACTTCACTTCTTCTACTTCATTTTCCTCAACTATAAAAAGGGAATGATAAGAGTAACTACCTCCCAGTTTGTTGTAAGAATCAAATGAGATTATATTCAGAAATCACTTAGTGTAATGTCTAGTACATAGTACATAACCTTATAATCAATTATTTCCTTCTTGTTTCATTTTTAACAAGAATGATGATATTAATATGCTCCATTTCTTCCAATAACTAAACATATTTATTGAACAAAGATCTCACATGTAGTATGTTAACATGCAAATGAAAGATATTTAAAATGGGGCAGCTGGGTGGCATAGTAGGTAGAATCTCAGTCCTACAGTTGGGAAGACTCATCTCCCTGAATTCAAAACTAACCTCAGACACTTCCTAGCTGTGTGACCCTGGACAAGTCATTTAACCCTAATTACCTCAATTTCCTCATCTGTAAAATGAGCTAGAGAAAAATGGCAAACCACTCCAGTCTCTTTGCCAAGAAAACCCCAAATATGGGGTTCAGATATGACTGAAACAACTGAACAACCAAAACAAAAAGATATGTAAAAACTGATTCTTTCCATTCCCCCTCCCCCTCATTGATTCAGAGGTAAAAAGGCATTCAGTAGGACTTAGGGCCATTTTGAATTTTCATGGTTTATCATGGCTAAGCAATTTACCACCTCTTGTCTTATGAAACTCTCTGTGTTTAGGCAACTTGATCCTCCTTCAGACATCAGAACCAGCCTCTCATTAGGACCATAGTTAAGGTCTTTGTCATTAGATAGAACCTAGCCAAACTTGTAGTTCATTGGCAAAATCTTCAAGACACCAGAGTTCATCTCAACATGATGCTATGAAACATTAGAATAGGACTTCTGTGAGTGTTTTACTCTAAAATAAGTTTAACCTGATATGAATCAATAGAATCAGATCTTAAACAACTAAGCATTCCCATTATCTCTAATTTAGGGTACTTTCTTCTCCTTCCCCCATTCACCACCCACACAATTGCCCCCATGCTATGAAATTTCTTTTTTGTGACATTTGTGTCTATTCAAGGGTAATCATGTTTCTTATAACTCAATAGCACCTGTTGAACTTGCAAATGTTTGGGAACATTGTGTTGTACCAGGTTTTGTACCATACTCAGTGAGGAACTGAATTGGTTAAATAGTGTATCTTCCTAAGCTATTAAATATCGAGGTCAAATCCAGGCAGCTATTATTCAAAGTCATCTTCCTCAGAAATTATTTTTGATATAATGTGACCCATGAGAAAAAGAAAGGAACACAACATTTTAGTCTGTTTGCCTTGAGACAATAGTCATTTTCAGGAAAGTTAATGACTTTCCGATTGCTCCATTATCATCCAATTTACATACTACCAAGAACCCTTACCAAACTGGCTCCAAGTAGATGGTGGTTGAGTGTACAGGATGCCTGACTTAGTGCAGGGAATACCTGAGTTCTAATTCTGCCTTTTAGCACTTACTTCCTTACTAGCTGTTTGACCACAGGCAAGTTATTTATGCCTCAAATGCCTGATCTGTAAAATGCGGAAAGAAATACTTATAGTACTTATTTCAAAGGGCTGCTTTAGGGCTTAAAGGAGATAATGTATGTACAATGCTTTGTGAATCCTAAAGTACTAAATAAATGTTAGCTATCATTATAGTCCTCGTGGCCTGAAGTTCAGTTTGAGGACTGACATATTCCAGCATTTATGAATTTCCATTTTCCCTCTAAGATCACACATTGTTTTTTCTTAGCTTTAAATACAGCTTTGTTTTTGCATGGCTGAGAGCTCCCAAGTGGCTGCCTAACACCTTCATCTCCCTGGCTGATAGACAGTTGCTAGTCACTTAGAAAATTGTTTAATATTTCTTCTGTGTTCCCAGGAGAGCCGGTATCCCTCCCAGTCCCCATTCATCAGTCCCTCTCTACATCCTCCCTGGAAATTTGTGTGTCCTTTGTATGTCTAAATCCTATGCCTTTTCTTTTTCTATTTGACAAAAAAGAAATCAGCATTTAATAAGAACCAGTGAAATATCAGTGCTAATCCTGCTGCCCCCAGGGGAGTGGGGTGAGGATTCTTGAAGCTCTTTTATCAGCTCAAAACTGTATTTCTCTAACTAGAACCCTCCTCATATCATAAATACTTGTCACACAGGTGTCTTCTGCTGACAAGATAATGCCTTATCAATCATAAATTTCCCAAGTTATGCCGAAGCCCATTTCCATTCTGTTTGTTTTGTCATTCTTGGATGGTACAAAAGAGAAGTTGGAGGCAGAAGCTCACCAAGTCACTATCTCCCACCCCCTTTCATTTGAAAAGTCAAATGACACATTTCTCCCTCACTTCAAGCAACAGATTGTCATTCATGCAAAAGCAGTTTTTACTAATTAGACCATCATTTTGTTCTAGGGTGTTGGTGAGAAAAAATGACACGAATATTGTCTTCTGGCAAACTCAAATTGCAAATTGTTTGGTGAATTTTATATTTATGCAGTGACTAAAATCTTAAGGGTATTAGCCAGGGCAGCCAATTATGTCAAGGACATCTCAAAATTTGATTAAGAGTATTAGGGCAAACATTATTAGTATATATAGAAAAAATTCTACAAGGCCTTTGAAATCCATTCAGTTCTCAAGCAATTGGAATGGTGCACACCTACTCAGAGTGAGCTACATTATAATCAATGCACATCCTCTGGAAGATGACAGGTTGACTTGACCCAGGTTGGATTTGAAGCTGAGGTCTCAGATACTACAGAGCTAAGTTTGAGATCACTAAGTAATCCCAACTAGCACATCTCCACTGCTTAGACGCTGCCATTTTAAATATAAGTACTTTGGATTGCATTTTTTTAAAAAAGTGTTAATAAATAAGGTGAATGTGACACTTCTCATACATTTACAAGATCTGTAAGTCATTCCTACCTTATTTAATTGAAAAAACTGAGATGATATGAGACTAGTGATGTCTTTAGCGGCACCCCTGCCTAGAATAGTGTTCCTCCTCTATTCTGATCGCTGATCTCTCTAGATTCCTTTAAGTCCCAACTATAATCCCACTTTTTATAGGTATCCTTCCCCAACCTCTCCTTTCCTTCTTTTAACTATTTCCTATTTAACCTATCTATAGCTTGCTTTGCATATAGTTGTTTGCATGTTGTCTCCCTCATTAGATTGGAAGCTCCTGGAGAGCAGGGACTGTCCTTTGCCTCTTTTTTCATCTACAGTGCCCAGCACAGAGTAGGCACCTAATAATGATCATTTTGTTACGACATAATCCAGTTCAAATCAGACTCAAAGGGAAACTGTCTCTTTCAGGACAAGGTACCAGATGAAGTACAAGTGAATGAAAAAGCATGGATTAAGTACCTTATGGAAATCACTGTATTAAATACTGGACATATAAATAAGAAAAGTGATATAGTCCCTGCTTTCAAGTAGCTCACATTCTAATGGGGAAAACAACACAAATAGAAAGTTTCAGCTTCAAGTCAGAAGGAAAGGTCCCATAGTCCTCAGGGTACAGAGGCAATAAGATGGTAATGTTTCTTATATATGTCATTTCCATGATAAAGTCATATTAGTTTGTGATAAACTATTTGACAATGGCAAGCATGTTGGTGTCAAGAACGTTATTTTTTGGGGTCTTCAGTAGCACCCACATAAGTAAATATCAGGCCAATTTTCCATGGGAGTAGTTTTCCAGGATGATGGCAGTGAAAGGTAGGCTGAAAACAGGGTCTTTAGTGATGGATGTGCTGCCATGACCAAGGTTCTTGGGCTTCTTGTCCATCAGTATCAGTAGGACAGAAGTTGTTATTGGTAATGTTGAGGAAGTAAGACCCTTCTCCATAATGAGTTCTCCTTTTAGTCTGGAAGCAGAACTAGCAGACTAGAGGATACTGCTTATCCAAAGGCTCCATGGTTTAGGTTCCTGGGATACCTCCATTAGTATTTCAGGAAAAGTATTTTTTGAAATGTTGTTAGTGGTTTGACTTACCTGGCACATGCCATCTTCTACCTTTCCCTCAGGATGCCTTTGTTTGTCATAGAGGCAGACTTACCTGCCATGAAGGTGGTAGTTGATCAACAGTTGGTGAAAAAGATATCTCTGTTGACAGCAGTTATTTCCCCAGGTGATAACAGGGTTGGGCTAGAACCAGTTGCCTGGAAAGCACTATTACTCTCAAGTCTCTTGGTTTTATTTAGGGGATTGCCCTTTGGGTGTCAGAAGATATAGGTCAACGTGGTAGTGATTCGACTTGCCTGGTACAAATCACCTCTTTTCCATCTCTCATAATATGTTCTGTTTTAGGATTTAAAGTGGTAGAGATAATATCAGTGTGCATTCCAGGAATAGCTTATGGTTTATATTTTAGCTTTGTAAGCTTTTCTTTTCTTTTCTTTTTCTCCCATATACCCCTTTAGCAATCTGGTGAATAAACCTATAAACCTTTCCTCAGAAGAAATATAGAGTTTTTAAACCCTATAAACCTTCTCTCAGAAGAATGATCTTAAATGCATAACACAAAATATGTTGGATTACAAAGGAAAGCAATTATGTTTTTTTCCCATTTAAGGTGATGGACCCATGAAATTTATACTTAGATTCCTTGGAGTTTAATAGACTCCGGGTTCAGAATTCCTGGTAAATATTAATATATGGAGGGGAGGCAATGAAAGGCAGAAGTGATAAACACTTAGTAGTCAAGATTGGTTAGATTTTAGAATATACAAAAGAAAGGTATATGAAATAATAGAGGAAAGGCAGGGAGGAGGACCCTGTATTGCCAAAACCCTTTACAAATCCACAGACGAACCACAAAGCAATGATGATTTCTATACTCTCCTCCCAAGAAATGGAGGGCTTCAGGTGAAGAGGAAGGTCAGTAGAAGGGATGAATTTAGCCTAAGGTCTGAAAGTAGATTGGGTATGTACCTTGGTAAACTCATTATGGGCTTAATTTGGACATAGATCATGAATTGAGAGGCTACCTTCTTTTAAAGAGCACTGTGCTTCCATGCCCACAATACTAGCCCAGAAGAAGGGATGTATGTGCTCTTACAGGTAGCCAGTACTCAGAAGTTTGGAAAAGGGGCATGGACACAGAGATGAATTAACATAGCCTTTATGAAGGAGAATGATGATGGTGAGGTTAGAGGGTAGAATCAAGCTGCATGATTTGGGCTACAGAGTAATTTATCCTATATAGTATTGCTTTTATACCAAATTACTTTCCTCATTAATAGAAGCTTCAAAGAGAGACACACAGCAGAAGGAAGCGATGCTCAAGCAAGATATATAAAGGCAATAACAGAAATTGGCAAAAAAGAGAGAGGGAAAACTTAGTGCTTCATAAGCTTTAACCCCACGAGGAACACAAAGAGATTAAAAAACCAGAGAAAAAAATTCAGAATAGACTGGAAGGGAAAAGTATTAATCAAGAGATCATAGCAAAGAAAACTTCTTAGAAAAAAATATACAGAAAAAAAAATTTAACAAACATAAGAAGTGTTTGGAGGAGATTGGTAACCAAATAAATAACTGAGTGGAAGACTAAGTGTGACAAAAGGGGAAAATAAATAGATGATCCAATAAATAAATATAGTAATAAAAAGAAATCAAAGTTAGTAAAATACAAAGAGTGGGCAAACAGTAATGGGGGGGCGAGGAATTAGGGAAGAAATTCTGTGCAACAAAGTTGAGTCAAAGTAGTTTAAACAAAACTAATCATAGACAA
The DNA here is from genome assembly GCA_028658325.1 of Potorous gilbertii. Classification (NCBI taxonomy): domain Eukaryota; kingdom Metazoa; phylum Chordata; class Mammalia; order Diprotodontia; family Potoroidae; genus Potorous; species Potorous gilbertii. Next base: position 57,875 of record JAQQSK010004181.1, read on the forward strand.
GGGTGGCTAAGTGATGCAGAAGATAGAGTTGTGGGCCCGGAGACCGGAAGACTCATCTTCCTTTGGCTTCAGACACTTATCAGCTGTTGACCCTGGGCCAAGTCACTTAGCCTTATTTGCCTCAGTTTCCTCATCTGTAAAATGACCTGGAGAAGGAAATGGAAAACCACTCCATATCTTTGCCAAGAAAACCTGAAATGGAGTCATGAATAGTCAAAGAGCATGATTTGTAGTCATGTTATCCTCAAAATTAAAACAGAAATTCCCATTTTATGATGTTTTTATGCTTTCATACATGGCCAATTTTCATAAAGGTGCAACACAAGGTAATATATACATATATAATGCATACATACATACACACACAAACACACACACACATATACACACACATACATACACACAAACACACAAATATACACACACACACAAATATATGTATTCCTTCCTCTTCCTATTCAGTAATTTTCTGATATCTATAAAATCTTAACTTTCCCAAATTCATGACTGGTCCTTAACTCATTTCTTGTTTATCTTTTGTTTAGATTTATCTAGATTTGAGGGGATATATTGAGATCCACAACTAATATACTTTTACTGTCTATGTCTTCTTTTAAATACTTTAAGGAATAATGCTATGTCATTTAGAGAATGTATATTAAATATTGCTATTAATTTATTGTCAATGGTATCTTTAAAGGTAAGGTAAATGTAAATTCTTATTTATCACTTTGGTAAACAAGTTGATATTTATCATTGCCTTACTTAAGATCATGATTGCTACCCCTGACTTTTTATATTCTCAACAAGCATAAGTGATTTTGTTCCTGCTCTTTATTTTTTCTGTGTGAATCTGCCATGTATACTTGTAAAAACACATATTCTTAGGTTCTGCCTTGCTATGCTATTACCCACATCTTTTTTTATGAGCGAGTTAATCTCATTCTCAGTTTTAATTGTATTTTTTTCCATTTGATCCTTTTTCCTTTCTTCCCCTCTACCTCCTCCCTTACTACTTTTTATAAAGAAGGTATTAAGAGACACGTTTTCAACATTACCAATCTATATTTGCCATATATATATTTCATTTTCTCTTCCTTTCCCCCATGCTGTCCTACACCACAGAATCTTTTCCTTACTTTCATTTCCACCTTCCAAAGATGGAATATGTTTCCTCTATGGTTAATACTCCATTGCTACATGCCCTCCTCTGCAATAACTCCTCATGGCATCCTTCATACCAATTTCCTTTTCTTTTTCTGTCTTTGTTAAAATTTAATGTATTTCTTCAACAAACTTCTTGTGTTTGGGTGTATTTGTGTACATGTGTTTTCAATTCTTTTCTATCCAATTCAGATGACAGTAAATTTCATGTATAGTCCACTTTCCCATCCTTTCCTCCATGTTTGAATCGTCTTCTTACATACACATCCCAATTAAGCCTCTCATTTTTGTTTTATTCCCTAAAGTATTTTTCTTTCCCTTTTCTTTATCATTTCTCTTAAGATTATCAAGATAAAATAAATTCTTCCCAGGCTTTCTATCTTATTTACCCTCTCAATGTTTTTTATTAGAATACAATCATTCATCATTTTATTTCATTGTTGTTGAGTTATTTCATCTTGTTCCGGAACCCATTTAGAGTTTTCTTGACGAAGTTACTGGAGTGGTTTGCCATTTCTCCAACTTGTTTTACAGATGAGAAACTGAGGAAAGGAGATTAAGTGATTTGTCCAGGGTAGGTAGCATGTGTCTGAGATCAGATTTGAACTTGTAAAGATGAGTCTTCCTGATTCCAGGCCCTGCACTCTATCCATTGCAAATAGCCCAACATTTGCATGTGTCCTTCAGCTCTGCTGTTGCCTTTCACAAAATCTACTCAGCTCTGTTTTCTTCACTAGGAATATAAGAAAGCACTTTATTTCATGAAAGGCTCAATTCCCCCCAATGCTCAGCTTTACCAAGTGAGATTTTATCTTTCTATCTTATCTTTTTAAGTTAAGATTTGTCTTTTTTCTTTATGGTGATAAGATTATATTTCACCTTCTAGAATATTGTATTCCAAGCTCTTTTCTACCTTAATGTGTAGTTACTACGCTTTGAGGAATCCAGACTGTGGCTTCTTGGTACTTGAATTCTTTCTTTTTTGATACTTGAAGTGTTGTTGGTTTTTTTTTCCCTTTGGACCTGAAAGCTATGGTTTTAGCTACTATGTTCCTGGGAGATTTCATGTCCGAGTTTCTTTCGGAGAGTAACCACCAAATAATTTTACTTTGTTCTCTCATTCTAATACAGACATTTTAATTCATGATTTTAAAAATGTTGTCTAGAAGTGTTTATGGTGAGATTTCATGGTAGCATAATAATTCTTATATTATTTTATATTATCTCTCCATGGTCAATTTTCTGTCAGTTTTTTTTTGCTATTTTTCAATCTTTTTATTTTGTCTATTAATATTTCCTGTCATCATTTGAAGTCTTGATTTCTATCTGGTCCAATATAATCTTCAGGAAGTCTGTTACATGAATAAGGTTTTGTACCTTCTGTAATAATTGGTTTGTGGTGTGCATGTGTGTGCGTGTGTGTGTGTGTGTGTGTGTGTGTATGAAGAATAGTTTAATATACTGCACCACATTTCAACAGAAAACTATACTGTCTTTCTGATCAAATAAGAATGTTGCCAAGTCCACCTATAATAATTCATGCCTTTGTAGGTACATGTTCACACAAATAATGACTAAAGAATATGTGGTTTGCTCTTTAATTAGATCATAAAAATTATGCTGTGTTGATTCTTTATATTTTTTTAGCTCCTGCTCTTGATAAACTTCTTCATTGCCTATAAATTCTGAATGACCAGGAATATGCTATGCCTTGAATAAGTGTATTGAGCTTAACAGTCTTTGTTAGTTAGCTCTTTTCATGCATTTGTTTTCCAGTCATTTTAATCCTATTATTTTCTTTTCTTACTCTTTCCTCTAGAATTCACAGATGATTTGTAAAATCATTTAAAAATTTAAAAAAAATAAAAACTTTTGTTTCACCTGTTCTCAAAAGCCCATAATGCCTTTAGCAAATTTTTATTATTTTCAGTTTTACTTGTAAATGAGGCACTACTTTCTTCTTTTGAGTTTGCTTAGAGTGTGTTCCTGGCTCCTTAAAATTTCTGATTCACTGATGTTTTCTTGTGTTAGTTAATTTCCCCAGGTTTATTCTTAAATTGGGAATTTCTGTTAGGACCAGACTCTGTATACTTATAGAGGGGATGGTGAAGTCTTCTCATTAATCATTAATCATTTCATTATTATTTCATTTTCATTGTTATTGTTTTTGATTTACATCATCTAGGATTTTGGTAAAGAAAATCGTTTTGTTTTCTTTTTCAAGTGCCTTAGGAGTATCTAGGCAGGTCTCTGTCCCAGGGCAGTGTTTGCAGCAAGAGGATGAGGTCCACGTTGTGTGTGAGTTGATTTGTCAGTGGTGGCCAGGACTGGAGTTTGTATGAGTTGTTCCTCACTCCAGGCCCAGCCCTCTCTCCATTATGCCACCAACTGCCTATATTTACAAACAAATATAATACATACACACATGTATACATATGCATATAAGAGAAAAGTAGTTAAATTATACAAACCAACAGTATTAAAAAGAACTCCAAACTTTTAAAAACTATATGAAGGAATGTTCTGAATTACAAAAAAACAAAAAGAGAGAAATATAAATCACAGCAACTTGACACTCAATAAATTAGCAAAAATGAAAGATGAAAATAGTTCATTTTGGAAAGCTTGTGGAAAGATCAGCACTTTAGAGAGCTTTTGGAGGAGCTCTGAATTGACCTAATGTTCCGGAAAGCAATGTGGAATTATTGCTTTCTGGAAAGCAATATGGAATAAGAAAATAACCAAAATTTTACTTGACATATACCTTGAAGATTTCAACAATACATGAACAACTCATGCCAAAATATTTATAGCAGCATTTTTATGAATTGGAAACAAAGTAGACACCCATTGATTGGGGAATGAATAAGCATGCCCCAGTATAGCAATGTAATAGAATATTACCATTAAGAAATAAGGAATACAATGAAGCATATATGAGCAAATGAAATATAAGGCAAGCAAAACCAGAAAAATATGAATACATAGTAACTACAATAATGCAAATAGAAATAACAATGAAAATAAATTGTAATATAGTACCATGCCAAATTTGACTCCAAAAAAGAACTTTAGAAGGAATCTCTTGCTTCTGACTTTATAGACCTGGGGGACTATGGGTGTGGACCATATAACTAACATATGACTTTTTTATATGTTGGTTAGTTTTCTTGAACACCCCCACCCTTTTGTTATTCTTTGTTGTAAGTGATGAACTTTTTAGAGGTAACACATTGGAAAATGCAGATAATGCATAAACAAAAAGATAAAACGCAATATTGTTTTAATTTTTAAAAAGTCAATGTCCTGAACAAATATAATCAGGTCCAAAGCATCTTGATCATTAAAATATAGAATAACATAAGGAGTCAAGTTTAATAACAATACCAGAGGATACCAAATTTACATTCAGTGTTTACATCCCTGGATTATTTGTTTCTTATTTAGAAAGTCATAAGAATAAAATAAGAGCCACCTCCACAAATCAGTATTTGTGTTTTCACAGTATTTATGAAATAATTGATAGGTTGTCATTTTGAATTGATGGGCTTTTTTGCAAACTCCTTCTATTTAATGTACTGTCATATATGATTTGCTTGAATTCTCAAACTGCCTTACACTTGTTTGATGACCTTAAAGTCATGAAAGATTGGCCTCCGGTGATGATATAACTAAGAAATATGATCTTTATTGTTTAACGTTGGGAATATTTCTATATCTATTTAGCTGAGAAGTAGAGATTCTGGATTAACATTGGCTACAGATAGAATTCTTTTGATTAGTAGAATCAATCATGAGGGATCTTCAAGGATTTCAAACAATCTGTCACTTCTTTTGGTTTTGCATATAAATAACCAACTTGAAAGCATGCATTTGAGAGCAAAGTGAAGAGAGGTAAGAAGAAATAGCTTTCTTTTATTTACTTCATTGTTCTTTTAAGTTATTAAACCACTGGATACTGTTTTGAAATAATCACCTATTAATGGTGATTAGATGATCTCCTCATAGATATAAAACTTTTAGAGGAAGCCTAAGAAGAAAGAAATTAGTGGGCAATATTAATTACACAGAACTGTCCAATTAAGTATATATATGTATATATACACACCCACCCATATAATATGCATATGTATATGTATACACGCATGTGGAGACAGACACACAGAGAGAGAGAGAATCATTTGTCCACAACTACATTAAAGAACAGTTTTTGAGGAGAATTGGGTTTAGAAGTTGGCAGAATCGGTGTGACCATTCCCCATCTGTTTTGCTGACGTCTGAAATTTCACAGCTAGGGATTCATTTTTTTCTTAAATAACCAACCTTAAGGAGAGGTAAGAGAGAAAGTCATAATTTAGAATGTAGAATCAATGAATTTATCAGTGTTTTTTCTTTGATAACTTTGAGGGAGAAAAAGATGTGGGAAAGGGGAAGCAATTAATGACTACTTTGAGTAGAGGAATGTAGCAGTTCCATGAATTTGCTGGGTGGGGAGGCATAGGTTACAAATCCTCAGAATTTGAGGGCAAGATTATAAAATTTCACTTTATGAAACTAAAACTAATTAGAATTTATAAAAGTAGTTGGGAATACTCATATGAATAAAGCTTCTCAGATAATATCCTACACCTAAAATATGGTTTTTAAAGTACATATGTGGTAACACTAAGGTGTCTTCCAATTCTCATTAAGAAGTCTAGATGTCAGAGGCATCTAGGTGGCACAGTGAATAGATCACTGGCCCTGGGGTCAGCAGGACCTGAGTTCAAATCCGACCCCACATTTACTAGCTGTGTGACCTAGGGCAAGTCACTTAACCCCAATTCCTTTTCTTTCCCCCCTCTAAAAAAAGACAACAAGAAGTTAGATGTCCCCTTAAATACTTTCAAGAGGATACTAATCTAAAACATAACACAAAGGAAAACTAATTTGTTGTCATAGAAACATGAAATCTTAGTGGTGAAATCAACTTAAGATTGTAGAAACCTCCACCCTAAATTATGAGTTGAGGAAATTGAGGCACAAGAGATGACATGGTTACCCAGTGATAATAAGTGATAAAACTATGAAGTGAGTTCAAGGTTCCTACTTCCAAGGCAAGTGCTGTTTTGTCCTTTAACTAATCTTTATATTATATAGTTCTGAGGCTCTAACCACCCTGATTGTCCATCCCTTAATGTGTGAGTCTCCCTCCTGAAACATAGTACCTGAACAGAACACAGTAACCCAGTCCAGGGCAGAGTTCACTGTAAATCTATCACCTTTATTTTTAGTGGCATTATGCATCTATTCACTCAGCTTAGAATTACATTAGCATTTTTGCTGATCATATACTGTTAACTCATTGAATCCACTAAAACCCTCAGTTTTTTTCACGCAGATTATTGTCTACCCACATTTCCTGCCATCCTCTCTACTTGTACACCCAGTCTTTTGAACTGGAGTATATTATCCTTATTTACTTATTATTTTGTCCACCATTCTGACCTGTAAAGACCTTTTGGATCCTGCTCATGCACTCTATCCATAACACCACCCCAACTTTGTGTTATTTATGCATTTGATAAGCATTAAATCTATATCATCCTCCTATATAAATAATGTTGAGGAGCACATGTCTAAAAATAGAGGCCTGTTGCAGACAAATAGTTGGCATCAGTCTATTAAATATCATTTCTTGAGACAATTCATCCATAGTTCGGAACCTATGCATTTGTACTCTCATCCAGATCACATATCTTACCCAGGAGGATATCATGAGAGCTTATGACAAAAGATTTGTAGACTTGTAGATATGTATAGACATATTATACAAATATGTCTATAGTATTTCACTGATTCACCAATCTACTGACTCTTTTTCAGAAAGGATTATACTATCATGACACAGTTCTTTTTTTCCTGCTCTAGGGAAGCAGGTTCCCTGAGAAGCAAATAGAATCCCTGGTGACTTGGCATGTCTCTCTTTGTAGATAAGATAGGTATAACAAGTAGATTGAACCCAGTCGGAGAAGAACATATACAACAACAATATAAAGATAGTTTTAAAAGACTTAAGCACTTGAAACAAGTTTCAGAGGACCAGTTAGAGATAGCAAGGTAGTGCACTAGAGAGCTTTGAGTCATGAAGAAATGAGTTCAAATCTGATCTCAGATACTTAGCTGTATGACCTTAGGCAAATTATTTAACTTCTCCTTTCTCAGTTTCCTCAACTGTAAAATGGAATGGAGTAATTACATCACTTATACCTTGTAGGTTTGTTTTAGGTCTCATATGAGAAAATATTTGCAAAAATCACTTATCAAGTTACTTGGCACACAGTAGGTACTACATAAAATACTTATTTCCTTTCCCTTTCCAATGAGAAGCATGTTATATGCCTCCTAACAGAGAGATATAATGAATTCAGGATGCAGAATTTGTTTTGGATGATGAAATATATGGATTTGTTTTGCATGCCTATTCATATATGTTACAAGTTAAAAATTAGAATGGAACAGATGGAGGCTAATGACTTTATGAGAAACCAAGAAATCACAAAACAAAACTGAAAGAATGAAAAAAATGGAAGATAATGTGAATTATCCAATTTTCCAATCTCATTGGAAAAACAAGTGAACTAGAAAATAGATCCAGGACAGACAATTTAAAAATTATGAAAGCCAAGACCAAAAAAAGAACCTAGACATCTTGCATGAAATTATCAAGGAAAACGGCCCTGATATTCTAGAACCAGGGTGCAAAATAAAAATTGAAAGAATCCACAGATCACCTCCTGAAAGAGATCTAAAAAGAAAAACTCCTAGGAACTTTGTAGCCAAATTCCAGAGTTACCAGGTCAAGGAGAAAATATTGCAAGCAGCTAGAAAGAAACAATTTGAGTATTGTGGAAATACAATCAGGATAACACAAGATCTAGCAGCTTCTACATTAAAGGATAGAAGGGTATGGAATATGATATTCCAGAAGTTGAAGGAACTAGGACTAAAACCAAGAATCACTTACCCAGCAAAACTGAGTGTAATACTTCAGGGGAAAATGAAACAGAGGACTTTCAAGCATTCTTGATGAAAAGATCAGAGCTGAAAAGAAAATTTGACTTTCAAACATAAGAATGAAGAGAAGCATGAAAAGGTAAACGGGAAAGAGAAATCATAAGGGACTTACTAAAATTGAACTGTTTACATTCCTACATGGAAAGACAATATTTGTAACTCTTGAAATCTTTTTCAGCATCTGGGTAGGTGGTGGGATTACACACACACACACACACACACACACACACACAGAGAGAGACAGAGAGACAGAGCACAGGATGAGTTGAATAGGAAGGGATCATATCTAAAAAAATAAAATTAAGCGGTGATAGAGGAATATATTGGGAGGAGAAAGGGAGGAATGGAATGGGGCAAATTATCTCTCATAAAAGAGGCAAGAAAAAAACTTTTCAAGGGAGAGAAAAAGGTGAAGTGAAAGGGAAAACATAAAACTTACTCTCATCACCTTTAACTCAAGGAAGGAATAAAATGCACACTCATTTTGGTATGAAAACCTATCTTACAATACAAGAAAGTGGGGGAAAACGGGATAAGCAGGGTGGGGGGAATGATGGAAGGGAGGGCAATTGGAGGAGGGAGCAATTTGAAGTCAATACTCTTGGGGAGAGACAAGGTCAGAAGAAAGAATAGAAGAAATGGGGGGCAGGATAGGATGGAGGGAAATATAGTTAGTCTTACACAATGTGACTGTTATGAAAGTCATTTGCAAAACTACACAGATATAGCCTATATTGAATTGCTTGCCTTCCCAATGGGGATGGGTGGGGAGGAAGGAAGGAAGAGAAGTTGGAACTCAAAGTTTTAGGAACAACTGTTGAGTATTGTTCTTGCGTACAACTTGGAAATAAGAAATACAGGTTATGGGGTATAGAAATTTATCTTGCCCTACAGGGCAATAGAGAAGATGGGGATAAAGGAAGGGAGGGATGCTAGAAGGGAGGGCAGATTGGTGGTAGGGGTAATTAAAATGCTCAGTGTTTTGGGGTGGGGGAGGAGAGAGATGGGGAGAAAATTTGGTACTCAAAATTTTATGGAAGTGATTGTTGGCAGCTTAAAATAAATAAATAAATTTAAAAAAATTTAATGCCGCTAAACCCAGGAGTCTTAGCCTAAATCACCCTGTGGCCCTGTATTAGCATCTTAGCTACATCACTACAGGAAGAGAGATGGCCATGTGAATAGTCCTTAAATGAAGGGTTTCAAATCTTTTTTTTCATATTATGGATTACTTTGGCAAGTGGGCGAAGCCTGCAGGTTGCTTCTCAAAATAATTATCTTAAATCAATTAAATAAAGTAAACAGAATTACAAAAGCAAGTAATTTTAGTGAATTTTTTTTTTTTTTTTGCAAAGGAGTTCATAAACCTAAGGTTAAGAACTCATGTTCTGAATTCTTTCTTCACCTGCTTTTCCATCTGGCCAGGACCGACCATGATTGTGAGTTGTGAAAGCGACATATTTCATGTAGAAGTCATTTGTATACAAAAGACTGAATGCAGACTAATGTCTGCAGCACAGAACAATTAGTGAATTAATGAATTGTGCCCAGTTTTATGATCCTCTTCACAAAGGTAATTGTTGATTCCAGAAATTCATTTTGCCTTGATGATAGTATATTTGTAAAAGAAAAGGGCTTTGTGGCTATTTTGCTGGCATGCTAGAACTTCAAAAGTGAATTAGCATTTCACAACAGGGAACAGAGCTCAGTCAACCTTTCCTTTACTAGAACAGTAATGAAGTAATAAACCTTTCCTTAAACAAGCAGTTAACAGTGGGAGGTGAAGTGTTAATTTAAACTCAATGAAGGAATTTATCTACCTTTCTTTCCTCACTACAGACTCTAGCTTTAAAGCAAGAGTTGTTTTTTCTTTTAAATATTAATATTTTTATTTTTAGTGTTCTACAATCACTACCATAAACTTAGATTTTTTTCCCCCTTATCTACCACCCCACTCCCCTCCCTCCCTGAGATGGCATACGATTCTATATAGGATCTACACATATATTCCTACTGAATACATTTTCACTATAGTCATGCTGTATAGAAGAACTAAAATAAATGGGAAAAATCATGTAACAAACCAAAACATTAAACACAGACACACACTCACACACACACACAAATGATCTGCTACATTCTGCAATTGAATTTCATAGTTCTTTCTCTGGATGTGGAAGGCATTTTGCCTTGGAAGATCATTGGGAATTTTTTTTTAATTCCTTACATAAGCAAAAGTTCTTAATCTGGTATCTGTAAGTTTCATTAAAAAGACGATAATGGTATTTCAATATAATTGGTTTTCTTTACAATCCTACATATTTTATGTATTTAAAATTACTATTCTCAGTAGGTATTTACAGGCTTCAACAGAGTACCAAAGGGATACTGGCACACACAAAATTAAACATCTTTTTGATAAAGTCTTAAGCCAACAAACATATATACTGGTTTCTTTTTTGTTTGCTTATTTATTTTTCACTAGATCTTTGATTTTATTTGTGAAGTACATTCCTAGCATGTAAATGCAAATCTTTACCGAGGCTATAAACATAGTTGAGGGTATTTTCTGGGGGCACTAAGTGGTTAAAAGACTTCCAGGGTCACTCAGCTGGAATTGATCTGAGGAGGGACAAGAACCCAGGTTCCCAGGAATCCAACCCTGAGGCTGGGCATTATCCACTATGTCACTCTGCATCTCTGAAAGTTATTTCCTTAAAATGTTCATTTGTGCTAATGATTTACATTCAAAACTTTTTTTTTTCCTTTTTAAAATTAGATTAGATTTCTGGGCTGAAAATTCAGTGGCTTGTCCCTTTTTGACCAGGACACTGATAAGCCCCATGAATTTAAATTTATGGATTCCCTTGTTACTGATATGCCACCTGGCTCCTTTGAATTATTGCAGTCACCAAATGAATTTTATAGTCCATTGGGGGCTGTCCATGCTTGTTAAGGTGATATTTCTATCGCTGGCGTAGCATGGAATCTCATCTCCTTCCTGGTGATCATTTTCCCCAATCAGCTGACTCTTATTTTCTTCTTGAAAGAGCCTCTAAACTATGTGGCTTATACTTCTTATCAGCTCAGCCAAAATATGGCATTTGAATAAAAATTCCTATAGCTGTAGGTTATCCTTCTAAGGATTATGCGTATTGTAGATAACTCATCTCTAAAGATATGATAAACCCATGGGGTCCCATGACATATGAAGTATACTTTCTCACTCTACTCTCCTTCTGATCTTGTGAACTATACTGCAGGAAAGAGCCTGAGATTTCCCCTCCACTTCCCTTGGTTTTAGGGGCATTTTCAAGAAAACTCTTGAAACGCTTTTTTTTCATTCCTCTATTATCCAGCCTACCATAAAAGTCTACCAGCTGCATGTGTGTGTCAAGGGTCAGGGAGGGAAGACCATGGCTTTCCTAGTCATTCTTCCAAACCCTGACCCATTATTCTTTAAGAGCCTCTGAATAATTTGCCATCAGGACATATAACAGAGTTTAAAATGTTTCCTTAGGAGTCTCTAAAAGCTCAGTTTGGCTCATCTTCTCCATCTTCTCTCCAAGCAAAAAAATATTGTGCTTCCCTGCAAAAAATATTGGGCAAATTTCTTGTGTGCCTTCTCAGCAATCTCCTTATTATACTCCTTGAAGGCAGGGAATTGCAATGGGGTTATTTAAAGGGCAATCATCAAAGGGAATAAAGAAGAAAAAGACTGAATTTACTGCCCTCCCTTCTCATTTTCACCTCTTGCCTGTCACTTTCTTCAAACCCACTGCCTCTCATGCCATTTGATTTCCATTTCTGGAACTCAGACAATGCTGTGTTGCTGTGGCAAGGAGGAAAGACCTAAGCTAATTATTTACTATCTCCTTGCTATTAGGGCCCATAATCATAAGTTGAATATAGCAAAAACATGTGTGTATACATTCAGATCAAACTATGGGAAAGACATTGAGTGAAATGCTGTCTAGTTCTATGCTATAAACCTAAGTGATCCACAATCTTTATTTTCCTAGATTCTTAGCATGGATCAAGGGATCATATATTGTAAACTAAAAGGGACCTTGAAGCTCTTTTAGTACAGAAGTGTCAAACATACTGCCAATGGGCCATTGCAGCCTGCAGCACTCCTTATTACATTCCAAATAATATTAAAATATAATTGGGAAATATTTAACAAAATTAAAAAAGATAATATTAGCATACAGTTTTATAGGTCAATATGTGGCCAGCAGGGATTCTTACGTATAGTTTAGTGACCCTTGTTTCTATCTGAATTTGTGGCTGCTGATCCAATACAACCTTCTTTCATATTTGGAGGAGGTGGTGTAGAGATGTTAAGTGACCTGCTCAAAGTTGCATAGGTAATATTTGTCAGAGTAGAGATTTGAACCCAGGACCTCTGATCCCAAATCAGACACTCTTTTCACTGCAAAAATACTTCTATTTATTGTACTTGTAGAATGCTCATTGATTTTTCCAAGTAGAGTAATATATGGTGGAGCTAGATCTAGGCCAAGAGAATTAAGTTACCGTGTTTGCTCTCATTAGGAGAAGCTGAGAATCTCTAATCTTACTGGAAAAAATAAAATGATACTCTAGAGGTCCTGTGCTGCAGAACATGGTCCATGGTCCAATTGCTACTATTGGACTGTGGTAATCCCCTAGGATTAGAAATGAGTTCTGGATTTTCCAGGAAGATGTGATGAGAACTGAGGTTCCTAGTTCAGTGGTGGAAAAAGAGTCAGAAGACCTGAGTCCACTTCCTGTCTCAGATATTTATTACCTTGTATGACTGTGGAAAAATCATTTAGCCTTAGCCTCAATTTTCCCATCTGTAAAACAAGGGGTTGGGTTCAATGGGATCAGCAGTGCCTTCCAGATCTCAATCCATAATCCTATGATCATGTATGAATTTCCTTTGTTCCTTTGCTTAGACCAACCAGGAACATTTGGAAGCCTGCCTGTTAAAGACACCAGAGAGTTCCCAGAGGTTAATGACCCAATTATGTAAAATTCTGTCCTGCTCTCACGTTCTCTCCATTCTATCATTCTTGCTTTGCCAGTTGGCTTTTCCCATGTGACCACCAGCCCTAGGGGCTTCCTTTTCCTAATATCTTGAATCTGTTAGCAGCACCGACTAGCATCCACAAGACTTCTTTTCTCTTCTAGTACTTAGTATGTTGCTCTCTTTCCCAGAGACCCTAGATGTCAATCAGTAGCAGTCTCCCTGCTTATTTTCCCAATAGCCACTGAAATTACACAGTTGCATTAATGAAAGTTTCTATGAGGTACTTGGTATCCTTCAGTATTTCCTAGGAAAGTGAATCTATGTGACACCACTTAGAGGTGGGGAACTTGTGGCCTCGGTGTGGCCCTCTAGGTCCTCAAGCACAGCCCTTTGACTGAATCCAAACTTCGCAGCATATATCCTTTTATTAAGGGGATTAATTAGTCAATATTATTATTAATATTAAATTAGCTATTTTAAAATTTTTAATTAGTTAATTAAGTGGTTCGTAAAATGATTTGTGAAGTTTGGATTCAGTCAAAGGGCTGCACTTGAGGAGCTAGAGGGCCACACGTGTCCTGGAGGATGCCGGTTCCCCACCCCTGGACATTCCACCACTATGCACTGAGGAAGAACACAAGTTCAATGATTCCCCTTTGGTCCAGGCTGAGTTTTCATATTGCCCAAGGGTACCTACCTTCCTAGGTTTAACAGTAGCTCATGAGCTAAATTCAGGCAAGAGATGCTGTGTGTCATGATGAACAGAACACTGGAATCAGCCTGTGGGAGATCTGACTTAGAATTTTATTTGAGAGACTTACTAGCAGGATGACTTCAGGTAAGTTGCTTGCTCTCTCATCAGTTCCCTAAACTATAAAATGGAGAAAATAATAACACCTTCTTCAAAGATTAAATGAGAAGATGTATGCCAAATGCTCTGCAAATTTTAAAGCATTGTACAAATTCAAGGACCCAGCAATAATACTATTCATATTCTTATAATCCTCCAAAATGCACTGGAGAAACTGAGAGTACAAAAGTCTGAGCCCTGAGTTATCTGAGAAACAGTCTTAGAAATAGCTTTGAGTATATCATGCTTTCACATAATATACATAGTTTACCAAATCAAATCAAACATTTATTGAACTCCCAATATGTGCTGGGCACCCTGTTAAGTGTTAGGGATTGTGTTCATCCTTTGTTGCCAAAGAAGACCATGCCATCAGAGAAATGATGACATGACTTGCACTTGACTTTGTTTTGAGTGAGGGAGGGCTGTGCAGGTTACCAGTCTCACTTCTCCTCCAGAGTCATTTGAATTCAGTGACCAGATATTCCTCAGGATGACTGGGAGGTCTTGGGCCCTTTAGGCCAAGGTCTTTGCAGGTACTCACTTAAGGAGAGGCAACACCCATTCATTGAATGGGCCTGTTTAAGAGGTCGCCAGGGCATGGCCCCAGAACGTGCCTGCCCTCAAGAAGCTTATAATGTCATGGAGGAGACATGCAAACAAATTATTTCAAAACAAACTGTATACCAAATAGTTCAAATTTTGATAGCTTAAAATTGCAGAGACTTTGGAAACTCCCTGAATGCAAACTTTTTTTTTAAGAACCCAGGTCTTAAATATGTAAGGAAAAGAATAGCAGCAAAATTTGATTCTAAATCTTCCATCATACTCAGTTAATGGGAGTAAAGATTACTGCTTTCTCTTGGGGATTACAAAGCTCTGTGTATACATTAACTCCTTGTTTCTCACTATAGGCCTCAGGGGCAGGTATTATCTTCATTTTACCAAAGAGAAAACCGAGTCTCGAAGTGATTAAGTGATTCGTGCGGAAGCACGCAACCAGTAAATTCTGGAGACAGAACTATTTAAAGAGGTTTGGAGGAGAGCTCAGCCCCGTGTTTTCTCCATCTTGGCTTTGCCTCCTGGAAGCTGAATTTGCAGACAAGTCCCTATTGAATCCAAATCTAGGATTTACTCCATGTTAGCAACTAGGAGGTTCAGTGGATAGGGCACCAGCCCTGGAGTTCAAATCTGACCTCAGACACTTATTAGCAGTGTGACCCTAGCCAAGTCACTTCATCCTGTTTGTCTCAGTTTCCTCATCTGTAAAATGAGCTGGAGAAGGCAATGGCAAACCACTCCAGTGTCTTTGTCAAGAAAATCCCAAATGGGATCGGGACAAGATAGACATGACTAAAAAACGACCACTAAAAAACAACCACACTTATTGAAATAACTTTCTGTCATTTAAATCTTCCTTTAAGCATTTAGACTTTTATCAACATGAGTTGACTGTTTAACAACTTTACTGATTTCAAATGTCTTTCATTTCTCCTGTTAAGTTCAGTTAAGGAAACTGCCTACATTTTCCACCTTTCTCTGAGACCTCTATGAAATATTAAAACTCTCTCCTTTGTGGAGAACAATCTGTGCAAAGACATGGACAAGGATGAGAAAGGACCGTGAGCTGCAGAGGTGAAGGGAGACCTTCTTTTAATGTCATAACACATGCCTGTCCCACACCTTCCTCTCCTGAACTGTGACCAGAGCTTCATGGCATAGGAGAGCAAAGACAGCAGTCCACAGTTTCATCAAGGTGTCAGAGCAAGGCAGGGTCAGGAAAGGCATCCTGTCTTCAAAAGAGAAGCCCTGGGGAGTCACACAATACTCCTGGACTCCCCTTGCAGAAAGGTGATGCACATCAATGATGGGGGAATGGTGGTAAACTCAAAATGAGAGGGTACCCCAGAAACCAGACTATGTCAGGATTCAGAGTTTCTCCAAATATGAAGTACAAAGGGGGAGCAATAGAAAGCAGCCAGTCAGCATTGCCACTGAGCCTCCAAGTCGGAGAAGTGAACACAATGTTATCAGCAATGTCCATGATGCCTATGTCCATGCTTGTCTGATAGAACCTTCCTTCTGGAGACTTCTCCAGCCTACAGCAGCAGGGTGGAATCCTCTTTCCTGTCTTACTCTGATTCATTCACACTATGTCCCCTTCTTGCTCAGACTTGCTAATGCTATATAGACTCTACTTCAGAGCAGCCTCTGGGCACAGGCCTCTCAATTTCCAATTCTCCTAAGATCAAGAGAATGTGAAGAGGCAAAAAGAAGGATGGAAAGGAAAGAAATAGTGACATCATAGACCATCTGTCTCTGGCAATGCAATTTATAGGCAACAAGGGATTAGGGCATTTTCTCAGCTTCCTTCTCAGAGCTCTATGGGCTTTGGATGTAGGTTTTTAGTCCCACAGTACAGCTGAAGGTCCTTGGCTTGGTTTAGGGAAATTACCCCAGAGAGAATTTCCAGTGACTGCAGAGGCTACATAAATACTTGGGAATACTGAAAAGAGATTCGAGCCTAAAGCAAGAGGTTACATTTGATGTCGTGGGGGAAATTGTCACTCATAGGACTTAAAAATGGCTAGCAATTATAAAGGTTTACCAATGCTTTACATACATTATCTCATTTGAACCACACACCGAATCTGGGGATTTGCTGCTATTTTTATACATACATACATACACACATACATATATATATATATATATATACACATATATGTGTGTATATGTATGTGTATGTGTGTGTATATACATTACAGATGAGGAAACTGAGAGAGGCTAATAGAGATTAAAAGGGTTTCCTTCTGGCTCATACCCTTAGTATGGGTAATTTTTCTATCCTTTGGAGACAGGACTTGCATTAGGCTTTGTATAACTCTTAGCTCAGCCTTGTATTCACCAGGTCCCCTTCTGCTACGATCTAATTCAAAGTGATAAGAAGTTATAGAGATCATTTAGTCCAAACTCCTCATTTTATAGATGAGGGAAGTGATTGAATTAATCATAGTTGCACAAGTATTCTGACTACAAATTCTGTGGTCTTATCACACTTCTTAAAGCATCTTATTTCTTCCTTGCTCTATAAGTATTTTCTAACGGTAAAATTTTCAAGATGAATCCTTTGTTTACGGAAGGATATTGGTCCCAATTCTTTGACTTCATAACACTTAACCCTGAACCACTGATTGCTGGAGACTAACCAGCTGCATAGGGAGCATCTAGAAGTCGCAGTGGATAGAGCTTTGGGCCTGGAGTCATGAAGACCAGAGTTCAAATGTGGCCTCAGACACTTACTAGTTTCATGACGCTGGGTAAGTAACCCTGTTTGCCTTAGGTTCCTCATCTGTGTATCTTTGCCAAGAAAACCCCAAATGGGGTCACAAAGAGTGGGACCCAAATGAAAAAAGACTAAACAACAATAACAGCTAGTTGCCACAAGTCTGGAGAAAGTAGCAAGTGACATTCATAGTTCAGTGTTGTCACTGAATTGCTTTCCCAGTGGAGCCATGTTAGTATTCACTACATATTAGCATCTTACTTGGTGCTATACTTAATGAAAATAAATACATTCATATGCTTGCTGAGGGGGCTTACAGTTTAAAGAGAAGGCCTACTGTAGTGGGGAAGATTCTACTTTCGAAGATTCATGAAACCCAGGTCCAGAGCAGCTTGTCAGCATTAGAGATCAGTCATAAGCAGGAATTTCTAGGGCTTTAGTATTTGGCCCTCTGGTCAATTCAAATGCAAGCAATTTCATTCTACTTCACAGAATTCCCCCTACCACTTCATTTGAATACACCTTTCTTCTCTCTTCCCAGATGGAGCAGAGTTAAATATCTGCTATAGTTTGCCTATCTATATATGTGACTATGTCGGGGCAGGGTGGGGGTGGTGGTGAACTGATCCTTAGCTGTATTCTGTTTATCTCATCAGAGCTTTTTATATGCAGCTTAGGTAATTAATGCTTGGAAAGGAGCCATGAGGGGCTTGTCTGAAAGTCAGGGGAGAAATACACAAGTTTTGCTATTTAGTTCCTATGAATCATTTAGCTTTGCTATAGAGAGGCAGGGAGACACAGGGCAGAGTCTACCTTGGATCACTAGATAAAATCATTGTCTTACCTAAAAAAAAGGATAATTTCAGTATTATTTTTAGCATTGACTTTCCCCTTTCTGGGGGAGTTAGGTGGCATAGCAGATAGAACACTTGTCCTGGCATCAGGAAGATTCCTTTTCCTGAGTTCAAATCCTGCCTTAGATCCTTACTAGCTGTGTGACCTTGGGTAAGTCACTTAGCCTTGTCTGCCTTAGTTTTCTCATCCGTAGAATGATCTGGAGAAGAAAAGCAAAGTACTCCAGTATCTTTGCCAAGGAAACCTCAAATAGGATCATGATACTTGATTGAAAATGACTGGACAACCACAAACTTATCTTTCTGATATACCTCATAATGGTATGGAGGGGATGCTGAGTTCTCC
Organism: Potorous gilbertii; assembly: GCA_028658325.1. Taxonomy (NCBI): domain Eukaryota; kingdom Metazoa; phylum Chordata; class Mammalia; order Diprotodontia; family Potoroidae; genus Potorous; species Potorous gilbertii. The sequence continues at coordinate 76,448 of JAQQSK010004181.1, forward strand.
CCAGCTTATGAAGCACACACTTTGTCAGCATTGCCCAAGGTAAGAAAACTTATTATAAGTGCAGAGAAGGACTTTGTACTTTTTTGTCCAAGCACCAACTTATCAAGTTAGAGAAGATCATTATCAGAAGGGTAGGATAGGAGATGATTTTCTTTCAGTTTTTTAGGTACTCACGGAAGGCATCAACTGAGGTGTGATAAGTTAGGAACTGACTTCAGGGAGCAGCCACAGTTGATGAGATCATGGACCCTTGAAATATTGAAGTTAGATACAAATGGGAGACAGAAAACTCAACTTAATTAACTTTTTTCCAAAAATATCATACCTTGTAACCCCTCTGAATTTCCCTTCCTCCATCACATCCATCCATTCTTTCTCATATTTTTCTCCTAAGGTCATGCTACATGTCTACCATATTGCCTCAATTCATTTGCTTAAAAGCTGTAATACTTTTTAGCTTTCTTAAATCTTGCCACATCAGTCTATTCCTTCACTCTTTAAGATTAACTAACGCAATCGTTTACAAATAAAAAAAAATCTATCAATCAGTTTGTAAAAATCAATATCCAACAGCATTTGACAGGAGAGCCTAAGAACTGCCTGTGGATTTTGAGAGGAAGCAAGCAAACCCAAGTACATTTTTTTTCCAAGTTCAGCAATGCTAGGACATGGCCAGCCCAAGATCACTGTCATCACCACAATGATCCTGAATGATCGTTTCTTGCTACAAGGACGCTGCCTCAGCATCAGATAGGAAATATTTATCCTGCTCGTAATAATTTGCCTCAGTCTCTGAAGGGTGGATCACGATCTGTTATGACTTGTTGTCATCTCAAAGGGGTCTTAATGAATAGACCCCTATTAAATTCTCATTCTGGGTCAAGTGACAGACAGGACTTCAGAAGCTTTTGTGGACTAAATGTCCAAAACTGAAATTCTTATGTAAGTTTCTTGAGGTTATAAAAAGAGATCAGGTCCTCATCCCTCTCAAAAGTCACGCAGAGGTGTGCCAGAGCCAGCTAATACTAGGAGCTGATTCTTAAACATTTATTGTTATGACTCATTATGAATATTATTTCATTATTGTGAAATAAATTATCCATTATGAATATTTACACCTTGAAAATCAAGAGGTGCCGCAAATCAGAGTTTGGTTTATTGTTTTGTTGATTGTCTGGAATTAAGAAAGTAGTGAAGAAAATGTTAATAATACAGAGTAAATGTGTGTCATGCGTTTGTTAAGGGTTTCTTGTTTTCTAGGCACTGTACTAAACTCTGAGGATATGGAAAAAAAGCAACAATTCAATGCCCCCAATGTAGCCTACGTTTGAATAAAGGAGACAGTAAGTACATACTTAGGTACATACAATAGATATACAGAGAGAAGGAAATTAATCTTAAAAAGGAAGCCACTTGGCAGCTAGTAAGATAGGAAAGAATTTGAGTGAAATCTTGGAGAAAGTTGGAGGTCAGAAGGGAGAAAATTTCCAGCATGGAGGATGGTCTCTCCTTCCACATGGAGGATGTGCAAAAGCAGGGATGGTAGATGGAGCATCCTGTGTAAATTACATTAAGGAGTCTAATATAGGTTTTCTCTGGAAACATAAGAATGCACATAATTTCTCATTCTTGTCTATGGCAACTTAATTCTCTTATCAGCACAAAGCTAACAAGGCATGGGACATAAAGTAAATTTATTACACACAACAACAAATACAAAAAGCACTTAATATATGATCCCATAGACCAGAACATCTTAATAATCTGTTTTGTGTATCATTGACTTCCTTGGCAGTCTGGTAAAGACTAAGGGTCCCTTCTCAGAATATTTTTAAAAGCAAAATATAAAGAATTATGGAAGAAGCCAATTATATTGAAATAAAGATGTATTTTTTACTTGTCAGATTCTATGAACACTTACAAGTCCATGGACTCCAAGTTAAAAATCCCTGCTATGTATAGTCAAGAAAATATTCTCCTTTCTTGAGTACCATTTCTTCCCAGGGGCATAAATACCTACTTCTCTCTCTCTCTCTCAGTCTCTCTCTCTCTTTCTTTCTTTCTCTTTCTTTCTTTCCTTCTTCCTTCCTTCCTTTCTTCCTTTCTTTCTTCCTTCCTTCCTTCCTGCCTTCCTTCCTTCCTTCCTTCCTTCCTTCCTTCCTTTCTTTCTTTCTTTCTCTTTCTTTCTTCCTTCCTTCCTTCCTTCCTTCCTTCCTTCCTTCCTTTCTTTCCTACCTTCTTTTCTTGCCTTCCTTTCTTCCTTCAAGAGGAGAAAGAACCAACTGTTAGAATTCCTACAGAATATATAACTCAATCTTTACTCTCCCTAGGGATGTAGATAATCACTATATAGATAAAGATTTATCCTTTGATTGTGCCTCTCTCCCACTCCTGGCATGGAAAGTGTTCTAAGTTGGTAAAGAGTTCTTTCTCTCTCCCAGATTTGCATGATTCACATGACTTAGTATCAGAAAAAGGTAAGTTCTCTTGGTTATGACTCTGACCCCTACTGATCCTTGTTTCTAGCCTGTCCCTTGGTCTGGTTCCCTGCCATAGAGATCTCTCTTCCTTCTTCCACTACCCTTCCAACTACACAATTTGCCATTTTCCCTTTCCATATATCATGCAGTTCAGTATCACCTGGTGCTCCTTTGCTCCTGTAGAGGATAGAATGCTCCATCACTTTGCTCACCTGCTGCTACCGTTACTCTATAATGGGCAAAGGTCGTTTTTTGGGAGCGGGAAGGGGAGATGCTTCAGGTGTAGTCACTGCATTTCCAAGTCTTTCATTAGTTAAACTCATGACCTCAACTGCATTACATCCAAAGGGCCTCAGCCATCTAGGTACAGACCTTTCTGAAGACCAGTGACATTATTTTTCTCAAAGGTCTTCAGCACTTACTCCGAGAGTAAATAGAGGGATTAAATTCCATTTATCTCTTTGACTCAAGATATAGCTAGGGTTACCCTCAAATGACCAGAACCTCCTTCTGAATCCTTTGGACGTCAGAAAAATTCACACCTCTTTTCCTGAACTTATCCAGCTCTTATCTGTCTGTTTCTTCATCTATTCTCTCCTTCCCTCAACTATGATTAAGTCATGAAAATAATAACGAATCTAAGAAAAACCTTGGATATACATCAGAAACACCAAAGGGGGAAGAAGCAAAGAACATTGCCAAATGGTCTTTCTCATCCCATATTCCTATTACATTTGATTTCTTTTTCTTCTCCTTCAAGTTGGAGATTGCTATAATCTGCTACATGCAGTTAGGAAGTGGCTCATAGATAGTGCTGGACCTGGAGTCAGGGAGACCTGGTTGAAAACCCACTTCAGATACTTCATGGCTGTTTGACCTAGGCAGGTTTTACCCTGTGCCTGCCTTAATCCCCTGGAGAAGGAAATGCCATGCCATTCTAGTATGTTTGCCAAGAAATCAGAATCCTGAGAGGAGGGAGGTTAAGTCATGCTGACCAAATCCACAAGAGTCAGCTGCTGCCTTCATCAACCCTTGCTACTCTTTTCTTCAATCTTAGAAGATTTAATACATCTTATTGCATCTATGTCTATATATATATGTATATATACACATATGTATATGGAGATTTATGTATATTTGTGTTTAAATTTTACAGCTGTCCTGGGAAGTGGTCAAGGTATTATATTCACTATTCTCTTCATTTTCTAGGTAAGGAAATTGACATTGAAAAAGTTTGGCCAGATTCCCCTAAGTGGTAGAGACTAAGATGCTACTTTTTGAGAGGTAGCACTGCACTGTGGTTAATGTATAAATCTTGACATCAAGGAGATTTGGATTTAAAACACTTTTCAGTTGTTCACTAAGTTGGAAAGTTATTTAACTTCTGTGAGGCTCAGTTTCATCATCTTTACAATGACAAAGTTGGACTTTCTGTCCTCTAAGGTCCTTTCCAGCTCTTTATCTATAATTTTGTCCAGTGTTTTAGTCAAGCTAATTATGGTCTTCCCCATTAAATGAAAATGCATTGTTGTTTTTGTTGTTCATTTCCTCATGACCTCCTGGACCATATCATACCAATATAATCTATAGGGTTTCCTTAGCAAAAATACTGGAGTGATGTGCCTTTTCTCTCTCCAATGGATTAAGGCAGGCAGATTAAGTGATTTGCCCAGTATCACATAGTTAGTAAGTTACTGTAGTAGGATTTCAATTCAGGCCTTTCTGACTCCAGGATCAACAATCTATCTACTGAGCCACTTCTTGACTGCATACAACTGAACTAATTTTGAATTCTACCAATCTATGACTTGGAGGAAAAGAATGCAGATATTTCAGAGCATTAGATCTCTGCTCAAGTGTTGCCCTCATGTCACACCATAGCATTAGAAATGAGCCTAGTTCTCAAGGATTCCAAGTTGGAATGTAAACTCTGGTAGGTCCTATCAAGCTAGAGGAATTTCTAGAATGGCCAAAAAGTATTGAATCCTTTGCTGATTCTTTACCTATCTGATACATTTTCTAAGGAAGAAATATTCTTCAATGTATGGATGTTACATTCATGAAAATTTGTATATTAAATTATGTTTTTGCTTTGACATATATATGTATATATCTTTAAGATTTATTTCAACAAGAAGAAAGATGTCCCCAAGCCATAATGAAATCATTTTGAAGAATGCAGTAAGACTTTTTAAATAGCATATTTAAAGAAAAAATGATTGTTTTTCCTGATAGAAGAATAATAGTGATCTAAATAACTTCTAAAAATAACACAGTAGCTATGCAAGGTTAATATAATAATCCTGAACACGTAATGGAATATGCTGAAGGAAAAAGAGATGGATAGACTACAGAAGACTCCACAAACCCAGAAACAAGTCCCTTTATGTGGTATACCAAGAGCTCATTATTGGCCCGCAGGAAATGAAACCCAGTTGACAGCAAAGTGTGCATTTCATTCTTGACCTTTCATTGTACTAGATGTCTTCTGAGGTCCCTTCCTACTTTGAGATTCTAAGATTTTGTGTCCACATTTATTCCTTTTTATTCTGAAGGAGTTTTACTTTTGTCTTTGTTTTTAATTTTTAAACTTTTTAAATTTCTTGTTTCAAGATGAATTCATTTCCATTTCTTATAAGTTCATTTGTTTCTCATGCCCCTTCCTTATGGGTTCTGCTCTCCTTTTGTTGCATCTTGTTTTTACAAAATCAGCTCTTATTAAATTCAATGCAATAAACATTTATTGAACACCCAGACTGTTTCTAGCTTTTGAAGGGTCCATGGAATATTCAAGAAAGGATAAGAGGGGGACAGGTTCAGAGATACAAAGAGAAAAAGAGACAGAAATGCAGAGACACACAAAGAGACAGAGGTACAGAGAAGGGGAGAGAGATGGAGATAGAGCGAAAGAGAGAGACAGAGGGAGAGAGAGGGAGAGAGAAGAAGAAGAAGAAGAAGAAAGAGGAGGAGGAGGAGGAGGAAAAGAAGGAGGAGGAGAAGGAGGAGAAGAAGAAGAAGGAGGAGAAGGAGAAGAAGATATAACAATGCTGTATCATGGTGAAATCAAATATCAGTTGAGGAATTAAATATTAGGTACAAATTAAACCCACTGAATGATACATTAATTCCTTTCGGTTACCAAGGCATCAACTCAGAATGATAATACTACCACTTAACAGCACTTCAATCCACCAAGAATCTTCAGCATTGCGTCTATCCTTTCCTCCATTTCAGATTGAAACCCCACTATGAGGTAAGGTCTGTTCCATACATTAAGTTGCCATGGGCAAATTAAAAGGTATGACATTATGATCAAATTTGGCTATAATATCTTTATGATATTATCCTTAATTGATTTTAGTTGGCATAGCCTTTTGCTGGTTATTCTCTATAATAATTTACATTTTACTCTTAAATTATACATATATGGGGCATCTCACAATTCTTAGTATAATTTAAAGCTTTAATAACTTAAAAATCACAGGATCTCCTGTATTATCTCACTTCATAGTATCATAGTAGGAGAGTCCTAAAAGGAAGATTAGGAGTCATCTAGTCCCATCTCTTTATTTTAATCTTTCCAACAACCCTGAGAGATAGGAAGAAAAAGTATTGTTGATTTTTATAGAAGAGGAAATCAAATTTCAAGAAAGTGAGGTGATTTACTGAGGCTCACACGGTTAGTAAGTGGCAGATTTTGACTCTCTAACAAGATATACTAGATGTCCTGGTGGTGTCCAATGTGGCTTCACAAACTGTTAGCACATCTTAGCGTTAGCAGGGAGAAGCAGATTCTAGGCCATTTGGGTGGGGAGGGGTCTTTTATTTGTTTCTTTGCCCTTAAGGTGATAATGATTCTGCTGAAGAGGACTATATCCTTTTCAACTCTTGAGACCTGATTTATATGGTCTGTCATAAGCACTCAAGGAAATTGGTACAACTTTACTATAAAACTGGATCTCAATCAAGATATTTAGTCTCACTGAGTTTGACCTTGGATAGTAGCTGGGCATAGTAGATAGAAAACTGAATTTGTTTGGCAGTTCCGGGTTCCACTTTCACTTCTGATACCACAGATGAGGTCATGAGCCAATCCCTTAGTACAGGGATGGAAAACCTGCAGCCTCAGGACCACATGTGGTCCTTTAGGTCCTCAGGTGTGTGTGGCCATTTGACTAAATCCAAATTCCACAAATGTTCTGTTTGAATTCAGTTGAAAGGGCCATACTTGAGAACCTAGAGGGCCACATATGACTTTAAGGCTGCAGTTTCCCCACCCCTGACATTCTCTCTGAACCTTTATTTCCATAGATTGTGTAATGGGATGATAATGTCTCTGAAAGGGTCATAAGTGTCAAATGATATGAATGTGAATGTGAATTACTCAGCAACCTTTAAAATATAATAACATAGTCTGCTATTATTATTCTTCTATTTATGGAAAAAATTACTTATAATTCCTTTTTATTTACATCATTAGATTAAGCTTATTTGATTTTAGGCTCTCTCTCCCTTTATCTTTCTTGCCTTCCCTTTCTTCATCTGTAAAGTGAGAGAGTTGGATGGGTTGATCTATGAGGTCTCTTGAAATTCTTGACATTTCACGGATTTAGGACCAAGCCCCTATCATTCTTTCAGTAGCATGCCTGGCAGAGATCCACAGGTAATTGTTGGCCTCAAAGAAATGCTTTTAGATGATGATGGTGCTTAAGGCTGGTTTTCATTTTACCTAAGTGAAAAAAAACCAGTCGATCTATTACTATTTGTTATGTTATGAGACCCCATTCCCTGTTTCTAGAGTGCCACTTCTATGTCTATGTTCCTTAATTATTCTGAAAGATGGGGAGGGGTGGGAAGAATGTTTTGGCTTCTCTCTTCCCCCTCTCTGCAGTCCTCATTAAGTCTTCCTCTTATTTTTTTTTCTTTATCTCTGTGTCTTCCCTCCTACTCTGTCACCAAAAAAAATCCTTTTAATATGTTAAAAAAAAATCTTTGAAAATGATACCGTCTCTGTCACTTCTCTCTCTCTTTAAATTATAAACTAAAATAAAAATTGGCGTATTGATAAAAGCCTCTGAGGCTGCTGCCTGCTGCTTCCTGGTGATTAGGTGTGAGAAGGTGGCCTTTCTCAGTTCAGATAGAAAATATGCAAATGATGATATTTAAACCAAAATGACAGCATGGTAGAGGAGGAGCAGGAGGTGCATTTGTTTTCTCCCTCCCTCATTGACTCTCTTTTGTATGGCTGTCCAGGGAACAGCTCAGACCTCCTTGGACAAAGAATTGAAGATTAAAGAGAGGTTCATGCACAACCACACACTAATATTCCTAGTTGGAAAGGAAATATTCTTGGCCTCAGTTCAAGAACTATAAAATTTTCTATTCTTACATCAAATACCAGCATTTTGTTTTCATACTAATTTTATTTGGGCCAGTGTTCTCAAGTCCCTATAGACTTCTTGAGTAAAATACATATACATATATGTATATATATATATATGTGTGTGTGTGTGTGTGTAATTTATAATCATTGGTCCATATCTGATATTCCTAAGTGGAAATAAGAGCTCTGAATTTTAAAATTCTATGGGCTTTCCTAAGCATTTAAGTAACTACTTTGTACTTTAATCTATTTACCTTAATGACAGACACAAAGAAGTACTTTGATTGGGTTATGTGGAACTGGAAGTTTGATATGCAGATGAGCTCTATAAAATTTAATGGGGAAAGGGAGTTAAAAATGAATGGGATGTATGAAAGCTTTGGCATCCATCTATCCACAACCTGAGATTCCAACTGGTACGAGATCTCTACCAATGCAAATCTATGCTTTTGTTGCATCTATAACTAAACTCCTTGAAATTATGGATGATTTTGTTCTTTATGTGTGTATCCCCAGCACCGAGTACATGGTAGACATTTAATAAGAGATTATTGATTGATTAATTATTTGGCAGGTCTTACAGAGTTTTCTGAGACTCAGAGAGCTTAAAGTGGTTTACTGATCACATTACTGATGTCTGAATTTTAATCCAGATCTTTCTATATCCTCTATCTACTAACATCACAATGGTTCTCACATCTATATAACATTTTCACATTTAAAAAGTACCATTTTTATCCAATCCTGAGAAGTGTAGTAGTATTTCTCCCACTTGATAGATGAAAGAACCATAAAGGATACACAACTGGGAAGTATCAGATCTGAGATGAAAGACTAGTGCTTCTCACATTCAGGCCAGTGAGGACTCTTTGCACTGTAACCTTCTGCTGATGAAAATGGTGTGATGATAATGATGAGAAGGAGGAGGAAGAGGAGATGGTGAGGGTGAAGGCTAACAGCTGGTTCAGGGTCACATAGGTAGTATACATGCAGAGCTGAGATACAAGCCCATGTCTCTTGACAGGAAACCCAGTACTCTTTCTGCTCTATTTTATCCATGTGTGTATTTGGGTATACTAGAAAGAATGTTCATATGTACGTATTTGAGCTAAAACTAGAACTGAGAATACTTAGAGGATGAGTATTTTCCAAAGGATAACAGTGAACATTGGCTGAATTAATAGGCCTATTCTTTCTTATAATTTCTTTTATAGACCTTAAGAATACACCTGGCATATTTGAACATGCTATTTAAAAATTTTGAATTATAATTTCACTGGTGTAAGGAATAGTTCCAGGAAAAGTTCTTGTAAGGATGGCATCAGCACATGCTGTGTGATTTATACTATTGAACATTTTCTGGGCCACTGACAGGTTGAGTGACTTATCCAGAGGTACACAACCAGTATTTGTCAAAACTGAACTTGAACTCTGATTTCAAGGCCAGGCATACCTCATCACCTCCAATATTTTAGTCCTTAATTTGAACTAAACAAAACTCTAAGAAATTTTTTTAGTTTTCAGTATACAAGTGTTATATCTGGATGGCTCTGAGTGGGCAACCGATGTTCTGCAGTGAAGAAGATTGTATCCCAGCAGGAGACCTCTGAGAACGTGATCTGAGAACACATTTTCTGAGCTCTTGGAATAAGATCAATTAAACATTAAAATATTTGATTAAAACATAACAAAAAGAGAAAAAGAAAGCCGTGTGTTTTAAGTCGAAGGATCTGGTGTGTGTTCCCCTTGGCATATGGTGTGCCAGCCGTTGTCCTGTCTGTAGCCATGCAACACTGTCACTTCTGAGAAAGTTGAAAGGGCTACGTGCACCTTTCATTTCTTGTGGTATCGTTACTGAACAGAGTCTGTTGCAAAAGGCCTTTGGGATCCTCTCCTCAAAAAAAGATTTGCAACTCAAAATGGATGTAGGGGGAGGGTGCTAGTGATCTGGCAGTATTTTTCAAAATTTTGGGGGGCATTTATGATAGATATGTATGTGAAAAAAGGTCTCTCTTAATATTTTCTTTTAACCACATGGATTAGAAATACCTGGGAAAAGGAGAGTACGGACAATTCACAATTGCCTGTTGAAGAACTCTCTTATTTTTCCCCCTAGATAGAACAGATCTCTTTATTCCTTCCCTTCCCTCTCTTCCCTCCCTTTCCCTGCCAAGGAGAATTCATCATACTGAAAATCAAATTCCTTAAATGAGAATGAGGAGGGGAGTAAGAGGCTTGAAGATCTTTCTGTCTTTATGCCCTCATTATTGTTTAAAAAATCCTTTTAAGATCTGGATTAAATGAGTCAAGAATCCAGTGATACTGTGCCTACATGCCTCCTTCACTTCTATATCCTCTCACATTGATTTGAGGAGAGAGGGTCTATGAATTTGGGATATGGTGTGCTGGATTTGCTGAGCCAGTTGAAATGGAAAGAAACATTAACATTCCAAACGATAACTATTTGCTATATAGCATGAAAAGATGACTTGGGTTAGGGTTCATTACAAAACCTATTGGGTACATTTCTGAATAAGGGAGATAGCTCTAATTATCATGCTAGGGACAAATGAAGTTCTAGTAATATGTCAGAACATAAGACAATAAAAGAATACAGTGACTCAAATGAAACACTCCGAAGTTCACCATTCAATCTTTTAAAAAAATTATTGATTTAAAAATTTTACATCACTTAAAATTCCCCCATATCACTTTCCTTCTCTACTGCTAGAAAGTCACCTCACATATCAAAACTTGCTCTAAAGAGCTAAGAAAAAAAATACAATATCTTAGTATATTGAATAACTGATGATGTATGTGATATCCCACACCTGTGTATCCCCATCTCTACTTAGGTGGAGGTATCTTCTAATTTCTCTTCTTTGGAACAAAAGATTTTTTTTTAAATTTTAGAACATTTATTTTTGCTTTATTTTGAAGTGATCGTTCTTCCTACTTTCATTGTTATATTTATTGTGTATATTTTTCTTTGCTCTCCTTATTGCACTTTGTATCAATTAAATCTTTACATGCTTCTGTCTTCATCACATTTTTCATTTCATACAGCACTGTCCTCAAATCTCTTGAACACACATAAACATACGCATACACACACACCCACTAAATTACTTGAGATGAAAAATATCTATAAATAAGTAAATGTGATCATAAGGGGAGCTAGGAGACATGACATGTATGCCAGTGTTTTTGTTTGTTTGTTTGTTTCATGTTTTCTTTTTGTTGGCTACCATAGTTTTCCACCTGCTATAGCTTTGAAAACATCTACCAGCCTACAAAACTTTTTCAGTCTGTGTCCTTCTAGGCTATAGAGGTGTTGAAATTTTAAAAAATCAGATTTTTGTGGGTGTATTTTAAAGATCGCATTATGAATACGTTGACACAGTTTTTAAAGAGAATGTAAATTACTATTTCTGATGTATAAAAAGATAAATCTCATGGTTATCAAGATGTCTTAAGGCAACTCAAAGTAATCTCTAAGATGAAGGATATAGGATCCTATGGTGAAGAAATGAGTTCTCTCCTTTATGTATTCTTCATGGAAACTTTTAAAATCCCAGACCACTTTAAGATGGAGAAAGATAGCTGAAGGTGAGAGATTTTGAAGGAAAGAAGTAGAATAGTTGGAGTAAATGGTAAATTCTGTAACTTAGGAAAGGTTTTCTAGGGTTTGATATAACAGCATTATCCTTACATGAGCAAAATAAAAAATAGTCAGTTACAAAATTTAAGAGTTGACAAAAGACCTCAGTGCTCATGAGTCTAACCTGACCCTTTACCATGAAATTGTCCTACAATATTCCTGGGAATAATTCTATCAATAAGCATTTATTAGTAGCTTACTATCTGACAGATGGATCTCAAAGATCTTACATTCCAATGGGGGAGAAACATGTATATTGTTGGATATGAACAAGAGACATACAAGTAGATGTAAGAGCAACCCAAAGAGGGAGGCACCAGCAGGTCTTTGGACAGGACTGGCAGCATGGGAGCTATGTCTTCAAGGAAAACAAGTATTCTAAGAAGCATCTGAGGAGGCAGAGCTTTCTAGGCAAGAGAAAGAGTGAAAAAATTATGTCTCCAGGAGATGGTGCGTCATGCGTAAGAAATAACACTTAGCTTGGTATAACTGAATTCTAGAGTACATGGAGGAGAAAGAATGTATAAAATGACTGAGGATAAGGAAGAGCTTGGGTTGTGAGGAACTTTAATTATCAAATAGAGATGTTTATTTATTTGATCCTAGAATACACAGGGAAACACTGGATGAGGTTCAAGAGTAGACTATTTGATTGGGCATTTAAGAGATCATTGGTAACTTATGAGAAAATGTTTTCAGTTGATAGATCATGCCAACAGGCAGAGTATAAGGGTTTAGAAGAGACTGACAAAAGAAGGGCAGGTGCTATATTTAGACATCTTTTTCAAGGAGTTTATTTGAGAAGGGGAAGAGCTATAGGATAATAGTACTGGGAAAAACAGGTTCTAGTTATTTTTTCAGAAGTTGGGGAGAGATTTAGGCATGACAATAGATAAAAGGGAAAGGAAATTAGATAGTGCAGTAGACAGACTATACCTGTATTCAAGAAGACCCATCTTTTTGAGTGCAAATCTGGCCTCAAGCTCTTACTAGCTATGTGACCCTGGGCAAGTCATGCAATCTATTGGCCTCACTGTCTTCAACTATAAAATGATCTGGAGAGGGAAATGGCAAGTCACTGTAATATCTTTGCCAATAAAACTCCAAACAGGGTCACAGAGACTCGGACACAAATGAAAAAATAAGAGACTGAACTTTAGGGAAGATGGAAAGAGTAAGTAGATAGAAATTTAAGGTTAGAGAGGGACAATGAGAAGAGAGATAATCTTCTAGAAGAAACACTGTGGGCTGGGATCAAAGGTACATTTGACTTTATCAAAGAGAATGGACACTTCTTTATATCAGAAACAGAAGTGAAAGAGAAGAGAGTAGAAGATGATATCAAGGGTTGTGTGAAGAGGACAAAGGGGTCCTCACAGCTGACATTCTCAATTTTCCAATGACGTGTGAAGGGATTTAGCTCAGAATATGGGGTGGAGCAGTGCTGTAGGTGGCCTGTAGAAAGAAAAGCAAGTTTAGAATAGCCCCGGAGAGAAGCAGGAGAGAAAACTGTAGTATCATCTCACTACAAAAGAGCTCATTTGAAATTAAGTAACATAACTTGGGAGTGGATCCAGTCAGCGAGATTTTCTGACTTCCTCTTCCTCCACTCAGCAGTATGTAAATATCCATAGAGGAACTCATAATCTTGTGTTTCTTGCATTTGTCCTTTGTTCTCGAACAGGACCATAACATCAAGATGATGACATGACTTGCTGGTGACTTTGATTTGAGGGAGGGTTGTACAAGGTCTCCAACTTTCTTCTCCTGAGCCATATGGGTTCAGTCGTCTGATATTCATCAAGATGACTGGAGATGGCCCTTAACACAATGTGAGTTGGTGTATCTCACTCAAACCAGTAAACGAAGAAGATTGGGTTAATCCAAAGGTGGAATTTACCCTGACATAATAGGTGATGGAATAAGTTTATGGAATAAGAGATGCTACCATATAAGATGGTGGAAAATTGAACTGGTCCAACAAGAATTCAGAATTGGAAAGGAAGGAAAGTCTAGTCAGAACAAGAATGATGGCCTAGGAATGTACAGAGGGACAGAAGGATTGGAAGACATGATTATGATGAATAAGTTTAGGTGAGAGTAAGGCATAGGGATAGATGTGATGAAAAAAGATTTGATCAGATAAAGAAATTTTGGAGTTCTTAGATATGAAAATAGAATGTATGTACTTGATGGCAAGATTGAAGTTATGACCTATGACATACAGTGCTGAGAAAAAGTGGAGAGTAGGTTGTCAGATTTGGAAAGATTGCTAGCTATGTGAACTTAGGCAAATAACTTAACCTTGCTTGGCTGGTTTCTTTATCTGTAAAATGAGCTGGAGAAGGAAATGGCAAACCATTTTAGTATCTTTGCCAAGAAAACCCCTAAAGGAAGTTCATGCAGTGTCTGACACAACTGAAAATGAATTAAAAACTACGAAGTTAGGATAGGGGTAGGGTACCTGTGGCTTTGAGGTCATATGTGGCCTTCTAGGTCCTTGGGTGCCCCTTTTTGACTGAGTCCAAGTTTTACAGAACAAATCTTTTTTATTAGGCGGATTTGTTCTGTGAAGTTTGGGTTCAGTCAAAGGGCTGTACTTGAGGACCTAGAGGGCCACATGTGGCCTTAAGGCTGCAGATTCCCTACCCCTGAATTAGAGTATTTGAGGGAACATCACCAAGTGGTCTTCCAGCCCCTTATGAAAGACCTCAAGTGAACAATCCTGTATCTTTGCCCAAATGTTACACTAGTACCAGAAAATACTAGGATATTCATTAACTATCTCAGCTACCATCATTAGTAACTGTGATACCCTGTAAGGGCCATTTTCATATGTGTGTGTATGTGTGTGTTTCTGTATGTTGTGTGTATATATATATATATATATATATATATATATGTATATGTATATATATATATGTATATGTATAGGTGTATTTATATATGTGTGTGTGTGTGTATTCATACACTACTTTCCACTTGTACATTAGAGTTCATATCTAGAATCCCAAACCCTCAAAGAGAAGAGAGGTTAATTTGCTTTAACTGGATACATTTTTTCTGAATGATAGAAATCATTTCATACTGCTAAACAGCAGAATATGTTTATGAACCAGTTCTGGTATACACTATTCACAAGCATATGTGGTCACATATTGATGTACATAGAGGCTCTCAGGCTCTCTTACAATTAAATGAAGACACAGTCAATTATTGTAGCATGTCCTCAAGTCCTTTCTTCTGGCATAAAACTCATCTAGCTGAATTCTTTTTCTTCTTATTTGTATTTTTACTGTCTTTCCTATACTCCACATATGATGCCTCATTTCTATTAAAGTACAGTTAGAGATAGGATGCTTTAACTTAATTAACCTTGAAAAAAATGGAAAAAAAAATGAAAAAGATGGGAATATACTACAAACTCACTTAGGTATTCTATTATTAAGTTGTTTTTTTCCCCAAGAATGTCAGATGAGTCAGATTAAAAAAAACAACAACTAAACTGAAATTTGTCATTATAGCTGTAGCTCTAATTGCCTTCTTTCCACTGGAGATTATTAGGGAGCTTAGCTAGGTCTTTACTGACCTATGGTATACTATGCTACCCTGGGCTACTCACAGATAAGTCAACCCAGGTTAGGGGAGTAACTTCTCCCCTATGTCTTTAAGTTCTTTCCCAATGTTTATCACTTTTTGCCCTTTTAGAAAAGAAAAAAAGTCTGGTTTAAGGAGTGGTAGGTTCCTGAAAGGGCCATGATCCTGAGAAGGATGGCGATCTGCCATAAATCTGTTCTCTGCTCTATGTTCCTCATCACTCCTTCTATAGGTTCTGAGTTGTTTGGAAGCTAGGATACAGGGACCCTATTAACCCTTGACAGCACATGATCAGAAAAGCAAAGGAAACCTTAGACAAAGCCTTGTCATGCTGTGTCGTTGTTTAGTTATTTCACACCTGGTGGTGCTAGTTTATTTTCAGAAGAGGCTATTATGCAGCCTAAAGAAGTCCTAAATTAGTGAAGGAAGAGTATTGGGAGAATCATATCTAGGGATTCTTGCCATTTTTTGCATAATAGATGCCTTTGGAAATCTGATAAAGTTGGTATACCTGTTCTTCGAATAAGGTATTTAAATACATAAAGTAAAATACATAGGATTACAAAGGAAACCAATTATATTGAAATACGATAATTGAAATAGTAAAAAAAAATCATAGATCTTGATTGTCCAATCTCCTTATTTTACAGATGAGGAAACTGAGGACTAGAGAGAAATGATGTCACAAAGGCATCTAGGGATTCCAACCGGGGTTAGTTTTTGAACCATTGTCTTAACTCCATCTTCAGCATTCTGCATCACTGGATCACATTCTTAGCCTGAGGTACACATCATACACACCATAACCAAATGAACCACTGACTCAGTTGTGAGCAGTGAGAAATTCTGTGAGCATTAAGTCCAAATTGTATCACTCTCATACAACCAACTCCTTAAGAAGAACTAGAAAGAAACAAGGAAGGCAATAGAGAAAGATGGATATTTGGGACCTGATAAAAATGAAATGGTGAGAAGGTCCAGAAAAAAAGATTTGAGATATTATTGCTGACCCTTCTCCTTTCTTGATTTACTTAAATGAATTGTGACTTTTTTTTTACCAGAGAAGCTATATTTTTTACTCATTTTGAGCTAGAAAATAACAACAGGGTAGGAAAGCTTTTAATGCGACAACAGAATGTGACCTTTGATCAGACTTAAAGTTAGGAAGAATGAGAGAGGTCCCAATAGTAAAGCTGGAAAACTGAGGCAGAGCTATCTATTTTTTCTGTTATCAGTGGGTTCTACTCCAGAACTCAGGTTTAGTATTTAGTATATGATATCATCCACATTATAAAATTTCCTACTATTAGCGACCATATCTTCCCACACATCATTCAGTAGCATCCAATGTGCTCCAATATCTCTGTTTGTTCTCTTGACATTTCATGAACATCAGTGGAAAATACAAGCTGTACATTGATTGTCTAATCATAATTAGACAATATAGATCAAACACTAAATGGAGGAAATTTTCTATCAGTGATAAGATCAGTCATAAATAAAATAAACTATATAATTATAACAAAATCCAAAATAAATGCATAGGAAGAATCAAGTAGTAGAAAAATGTTCAGTCCCATCCGTCGTGGCCCATATAAGAAGTGCATGTAACAATGCAGACTTCTGTGTTGGAAGGATATGGATCACTTATGGTTCTTTGTATGAAGGGATCATGTCATAGTTAGAATATTTATCAAGATTCCATTCCCTGACAACCAGCAGTGGTTTGCTACCTCCTGGTTTCACCTTTTGCAAGTCCTTTTCCATGCTCTAGTAAAACCTTTGGACATGTGGCTCTATTCAGGTTTCATAACTTCCTCTCCCCTTCCTTTCTATTGGTAATATCATGTGAAGCTCTGTTCTACCTCTGCAGCTGTTACTTTTGGCTTCTCCAATTCTCTTATTGTGGTGATGTTTTGGAACCATTAACTGCATTGGGCTCTTCTTCCTAGGTTGGTGGTGTAGAAAACTGTTGTCACTCTTTATTGCCTGGTAACAAAAAACTAAAAAAACAAAAAAAAGAGAAAAAAAATTTTTAGCTCTATTATTAGTCAGACCCTTCAGTCACACCAGCCAGTGCACAAAAAAACCCACATACTCAAGATCTTTTATTTTTGTATCTCCTATCTTCCTCCCAGCCTCAGAGAGTGAAAAGTCCCTCACTTTTTACTCCCTTCTGAATTAGGGTAAATCATCTCAACTCTTATGATGTCCCTGGCAGCCAGTCTCATGGGCTATGAAAATTGCTTGGAAGTTACAGTAAATTTACTGGATTATCTGGAAAGGAAAGAGGAGAGGAGTTGGTCACTTTTGTCTTTCATACTTGCTGTTAAGGAAAGTTTCTGTGCCTCCTTTATATCTGTTTCTTAGAGACAGAAAATTTGAAAATTCTCCATATTGAGTGTATGCATGCCCCTAGTAAGACTTTGTTTTCCTAGATATTACTCTTTAGAGTAGGAGTGCTCCTAGGCACTCCTACTAGGTTCATTGTACTCTTTTTAAAATTTTTTCCCACATATCTTCTGACTTTTTGTTCTCCAGGCATTCCAGGCTCCAACAGAACCTTCTCTTTTTATCTTCCTTTCTCCCCCTTTAACCCTTCAGGGAGTACAAACAGTAGGTTATGACTTTTTCTGTTAGCTCTATAGGAGTTAATTTCCTGGGCTACTCTATCTTTGTGTCTGGTACAGGCCCATTGGCACTTCTGGCCATGGCATCCAAAAGGATTCATTAGAATCCCTGGAACAGTGCATTTCTCCTGCTCTGTGAATACTTGTCAAGTGCAATGGGTAGGATTCCGTATTGGAGATGTAATTCCTAATGGAAAGACAATATTTGGTAGCAGTAATACTAGCTCATGATTGTATTAAATTTTACAGGTTATAATTAAATTTAATAAGTATTTGTGTGCCAGGCACTATGCTATTTGTAGGAGTTACAAAACTAAAATGGAAAAAGTTCATTCCTTCAAAGATCTTATATTCTACTGGGGAAAATAACATAAACACAAGGAAATTTTAAAAAAATGTACAAAGAAAATTTTATGGGTATGGATAATGGAAAACACTAACACTAACACTTAGGGGATCAGAAAATGCCTTAGGGAGGAGAACTTCAGCTTCTCCTTGGACTGAACCAGAAGTTCTAAGAGATGGAGGTAAGGAGGGAGAACATTGTAGATAAAGACACTGTTATTTCCTCAGAACAACCCTGATTTTGCATGTTTGTTTTTAAGTTAAAATGCCACAAAAATAAATGCATTTTTGTCATATGTATTCAATAACTAGAAGGCTCTGTTTTCTTCTTCCCCACCACTTAATAGTAAAGTATGTTTTCAATTTTACAAAACATGTAAAGATAGCTTTAAACATTCACATTTACAAGATTTTAAGTTCCAAGTTTTCTTCTCCCTCTCTCTCACCTCCACAAGACAGCAGGCAATATGATATATGCTACACATGTACAATTATATTAAACATTTTTCCAAATTAGTCATATTGCCAAAGAAAAAAACAGAACAAAAGGGAGAAACCACTAGAAAGAAAAACACAAAACAATGAAAAAGAGCAAATAGTATGCTTCGATTTCCATAGTTCTTTCTTTGAACATGAATAGTATTTTCCATCATGAGTCTTTTGGAATTGTTTTCAATCTTTCCATTGCTGAGAAGAGCTATATCTATCAAAGTTGATCATCACACAGGGTTGTTGTTACTATGTACAGGGTTCTCCTGGTTCTGCTCACTTCAGCCAACATCAGTTTATGTAAGTCTTTTCAGGCTTTTCTGAAATCTCCTCATTTCTTAAGGAACAGTAATATTCTATGACTTGTTCAGCCATTGCCCAACTGATGAGCGTTCCCTCAGTTTCTAATTCTTTGCCACCACAAAAAGAGTGACTAAATATGTTTTTACATGTGAATCTTTCTCCCTTTTTATGATCTCTTTGGAATATAGACCTAGCAATGGTATTGCTGGGTCAAAGGGTATGCACAGTTTTATAGCCCTTTGGGCATGCTGGTCACTCTTTCAGCCTGTCTCTGACATATGGAATAGATGATGACAAAGAAGCTTCCTTGATGAAGATGCTTTTATCTGGTATGTCTGGGCCATCTTCCTTTGCAAATTTTTTTTCATTAATTTCCTTGATGTTCTTGACTTTTTGTTCTTCCAGATGAATTTTGTTATTATTTTTTCTAGCTCCATAAAATAGATTTTTGCTAGTTTGATTGGTAGGATATAGCACTTTTCAAAGAAAGACTCTCAATATTTCATTTATTAGGTTTCATCTGCATGTTCTCCTATAGACAATTGTCCAAAGATGCTGAGGTTTTCAGGCCTGGCTGCAGTAGGGAGTTTGGGGAGTTATTTTTTGACAATTATTCTGGTAGGGAATCAGAATAATAATAGCCAACATTTATTTAGTGTTTAAAGTGTTTTTGTAAATCACTGTACATGTTATCATCTCGAGTCTCATAACATTCCTTCAAGGAGAGTACTATGGATAGAATGATCCCCGTTTTGTAGATGGGGATCTACTAAACTAAACATGAGGAAGTTAGTGGCCCCCGTTTATGCAGCTAGTAAGTGGTGGACTTCAAGGCGCAGTCAGTCCATATGTTTAGCCCAGGCCTCTTTCCATTATAACATGTTATGTTGTCAGGGTATTCTTAGCAGAAAGAGAATAGGTCTGGCTATACTTTGTCTTTAGTGCCCTGCTTTTGATGGCAACACTTTCTAAAAACTACCTTAAAACCAATATAATCAGACATGGAATTTCAGAAGGATTTTTCCATCTCTTAAAATCTTTGCCAGGTATCTCCTTCCATCAAAGAATCAATCCATCAATCAATCCTTTCTTTCCTTAGCTGGTGAATCTGACCATGCAAGGCCTTGAGTGTATTGTGAGGTCACATAAACACAGGGAAAAGAAATCCCAATTCCATGGAGAGAATTTATACAGAAAATCACAGACAAATTTGTGTGATTCCCTAGGAACTGAAGCAAAACTTGTGGATTACACTTATCACCCTTTTTGTCCTTCTCTGATGCTTTTCTAATGAGATGTTTGTAAGAAAGCCATGGTACAATGTCAAACTATTTTTGTCAAGTATGGAAATCTCTATTAGCCAGATTAAGCAAGGCAGAACTCACCCTGGCCACTGCATATATTAGCCTGTAGAAACTTCACAGTCTATAAGGTATCAACAAAAATGTGTTTATATAGTCATCTTTGAAATTGTCAGACAATATATCACTTGATGGCTGTCACATAAAGTAAAGCATTAAGAAGAATGCTTATGGAGATTTTTATGTTGCTCTAGAAACTCAATTCCAATAAATCATTTTGTGGAATGGTGCCCTCTTTCTATCTTACTTTTATAGACATTGTATGAAATAATATTTGAGTTGGCTTATTGAATACTTGAACTACAGGCTGATGACCCAGCTGACATAATAAAGTATGCTACTCATCCTTTCAGTTAACATACTTTGGTGATGGTATGCATAATGGCAAATAATTGATGCTTACTAAGTAATTGCACATATTTGCAAGTACTGAAAAGAGCATGTAATTTGGAATCCCAAAGAACATGGTTTGAATACCTACACTGAAATTTACTGGTCATTTAATTCTCAGTTCAGCCATCTATTAGTTGTCATCTGTCAAATAAGGATAATAGCTAAGAGCCAGTGTGATATAGCAGATAGAGTCCTGGACTTGGAGTAAAGGAGACCTGGATTCAAATCCTTCTCCTGACATCTATTAGTTCTGTCATCCTAGGCAAGTCAGTTAACTGCTCTGAAATTCATTTCCTTCAGCTTAAAATGAGGAGGTTTTGGTAAATGACTTCTGAAGTCTGTTTCCAAATTATATAAAATAGAATCTACATCACGTGATTGGTATAAAGATCAAACAATAAATATTTTTTTAAGTACCAACTATGTACCAGCCATGCCGCTAAGCACTGGAGATACAAGAAGAGGCAAAAGATCATCCCTGCTCTCAAGGAACTTATTTGTGTTGAACATTGCAACAGTTAAAGTGCTGTATCAATGTAGGGTACTGATATTAATGTCATTATGATTTTTGTTGCGTTTTGCAAACTTGAGGCATCCCAGTGACATGCAAAGAGGAATACATGTCTTAGAAAGTTCAGTCATGAATTCTCTGTCCCTTGTCCTCGTTACAGAGTGACTCTCATACCATCCATTCCCACTGATTCCTTTCAGTTATTTTTTTACACAAATTAGGAACCCATTGAAATACAATGTTGTGATGATCCCTCTGGAAATGAATGTTTGAAATTTAGTTTGGTTTCATCTTTTACCCTGACAAGCAAGGTTGAGAACCATGAAATAGCACTCTCCTCCCACCTCATTCTCAGCTCCTAAAGGTAAATATAGTTAAATCACTTTATTTTTTCCTCAGCTCTCATTTTCCCCCATTATTTCCTAATTAGATTCCTACAAGAGGTGCTTTTAGGACTGGGGTAAGGTTAAGGGGAAAAGGACAACTCATTGTTTTTTTCCCCCCAGTATCTTTCTCTGTTGCACATGGACTTGTGATTTCCTGTGTTGCACACACACTCTTTGCATGAAATTAAAACCATTTAGTTTAAAGAAGGCATGAGTATAATGCAGAAAGCAATCTGGTCACCCCAAAAGAGAACTGGAAAACTGAAAATTAAAAGATATCAAGCAGGATGCTGGCATCTTGACAGTGTAACTGACATGGAGCAGTTAGAGACATCACACTAACAGTTTGCATTTCAACATTGTTGTTAAATAAATTAGTCTATCTTACAGCAAGCAACTAGAGGCCATTCTAACATTCTCCAGTGCTGGCTGATTTCCTGTTTCAGTCTCTAGAACACACTCCTGGTTGGCTTGTAGGAAGATGGAATAAAAAGTGAGCAGCTCTCACTCAGGTAAGCCCACATTTAAGAAGGGAATAAAGTAGTGGATAGTATCTCAGCTTACAATTTGTAGTATTCAATTGAAGTAAGTAATGTTGGTCATGATACTATTTACCAAGCTTTCTAAGATATTCTCTCTCCCCGCCCCCTGCCATTCACTATACCTAAAAAGGTTATTAGGAAGAAATTGCTTTGTAAACCTTATAGTTCTATATAAATATTAGTTATTGTTATTAATTCCAGAATTATTTTTCAAATTGGTCTTATACAGGGTATTCTGAAGGTCATTCAAGCTCTTTAAGCTTACAATTGCATTAAGACTTTTGAGATGTTGTACATGTATCCATCCATAATGAGTTTTATTGAGACCTTTTAAAACCATTATAATTATTTTTGGAATTATTTCATCTTCACTTTCTACCTCCATAATGAACCATCCCTTGTTTAAAAAAAAAAGAAAAAGGAAAGACAAGAATTAAACAAAAAAAACAAAAGTTTGAATGATTTTGTTTGAACATCAGTACACCATTCTCTCCTAGTACTTTACTGCCTCTCTCCCATATATGTATGTTTTATTGTCTGTTCTCTGAGACCACTGATGGTTTGTCATTTATTCAGAATTCAGCTTCTTTTGATTGATCTTTTAGTTTATTTTGCAGTACTAATCATATCCATCGTTCTTTGGATCTTTGAACTCTGCATCTGTTCATTCAAGTCCTCTCAAATTTCACTAACATTCCTATTTACATTTTAAATATTTCATTCCACGATGATATTCCATTACTCCCATATGCCTTGCTTAAAAAAAATCTCCATAACATTTGGATGATTATTGTTGGAATTTTAGTCACAGAATCATAAGATTTAGAAATAGAAAGGTATTTAATGATTAATCCCATTAATTTTACATTCCAGGAAATCAATGTGTAAAGGAATAAGATGATTCACACACTTTATCAGAACTGGGATTCCAGCCCAGGTATTATGGTACCATTTCTATTGACTCTTTCAGTGGAGCATATTAGAGAATTCAAAGGCTAGAAAAAAAGAAAAAAAATTGTACTCAAGTTCTGGAGTACAATTAATATTCAGTACATACTTTCACAGTGGGGAACCTTCACTAACATGATAAGCAGGTGTGTAGGACAGCTCCATATTCAGGAAGGTAGGTCTAGGTCCTTCCCTTCATTTGTATTTTATCTGTGCGCATACTGGGATCTGTATTCATGATATGCAGCAAAAGAGAAAATCATTTATCTGATTCTTATTTGTTGTTTATTTCCTCATTTATCTATCTGACCATCTATCTGTCTGTCTGTTTGTTTTGCTATAGGGTTGATTCTTTGTGCTCAGATGTTGACAGATTATTTCTGAAAGGATTCTGGAAATCAAGAAAATAATCAGAAAGTCAAGGATAGCAGTTTGCTTAAAACAAAAATATAAATACTCCAATTATTCTTCCTCAAGACCAAAATGGAGGAAAAAATAAAAAGCATATATAAATAAAGTGACAGCTGGTATGGTCTAGGGATGCACTGGATGCTGCTACTGGAGGTATCTCCATTCACACTTGGTGCAATGTTCTGCTTTGAATGAACTACAGAAGCAAGCTGTCAATTAATTATAGTTTAAGATAGGTAGTATATATTTTCTCACTACACTTAGGACAATAGTAGTTAGGTCAGATGGTGTCAAGCGTCTATTTGAGGGCTGTCCTAAGTACTGCTATATGGCACCACTCACCAGACAGTGTTTATCTAAGAATTCTAACATAAAGAAATCCCTTCAGCTTACGTGAACTGATGCTGAGTGAAGTGAGCAGAACCAGGAGGACAACTGCAACATTGTGTGATGACTAACTTTGAAAGACTTAACTCTGCTCACCAATGCAAGAAGTGAAGAAAATTCCAAAAGACTCATTATAGAAAATGCTATCCACATTCAGAGAAAGAACTATGGAGTCTGAATGCAGATTGAAGCATATTATTCGCTCCCTCTCTGTCTCTCTCTCTCTTTCTCTCCTTCTCTCCCTCTCTCCCTCCTCATTTCTTCTTTCTAGTAGATTTTCCCTTTGGTTCTAATTCTTCCTTACAACATGACTAATGTACAAATATGTTTAATATTATTGTACATATAAAGCCATATCAGATTGCACGCTGTCTTGCTGAGAGGGGAGCAGAAGGAGGGGGAGATAATTTAGAACTCAAAATCTTAGTGAATGTTCAAAACTAAAAACAAAGAAATAAAATTAATTTACAAATAAGGAAAAAAATCCCTTCAACTGCCCTAAGCTCTCCTAGCATCCTGCAATTTCATAGTCACAGAGTTTTATGTAGATATAGGTGGATAACCTAGATTATGCTCAAAAATTGATAAAATAGGAAAATCTGTCATCCTTGATCTGAGCCCCCACCCTATGTTTGAGAGTTTCTTTTTAACTTTACATGCTCTATATTTTATAAACTTTCACAGGTATTCCATACTTAGTAATACCCATTTTCTTATGCAGACATTTCAGGATTCATATTTCTTATCTGTAAAATAAACAAGTTGGACTAAATGCTTTCAAATATCCCTTCCAGCTGTAAAAATCACAGCATGTCATAGGATTACATTTGGATGTGACCTTAGAATTGGTACAGTCCAGCTCCCATTTAGTCTACCCCCTGGTTTAAGAAATTCGGCGCTGAAGCTAATTTCATGTGCTTAGGGAACTCCCCAGTGTTTGTGATTTAGTAAACAAATTCTCCAGTGTTACTTGAAATGCAAAGAGCTTAGTAACTTGCTCATTGAACCTATATCTTTCTGAAACCAAACCTAAAACTCCCTCATCTATGCCATATTGTATCTTTGAAAACATGGCATCCGTTTTTACCCCGCAGTCCAGCAGCATTGTGAGAGGCAAGTGAGGAAATATACCAATTAGCTTATAATTTACAGATGTGAACATGATTTATATTGCATGGAAAGTCATGTACATATTTGAAAATTATAGGTTAATGGGTGCACTTCTCCAATTTAAATATATGCTTTAGTTTTCAGTATGCTTTAGAATTGCACATTAAAAGGGGACGTCATGCATTCAGCAATGATTTTCTTAGTCCATGTCAGAAATTTGGGTAAATTGATATTAATGCCACGTATACCCACACATGCATTAACAAGTAAATATCTTCATTTATTATTCTGTGTATGTAATAGAAAGTCTACATATATTACTTAAAGTAATGGTAAAAATCTGAGCTTACACAAATTTATATGGTGCTACTATGTAAATAGCAAATTTACTA
This sequence comes from Potorous gilbertii, assembly GCA_028658325.1. Taxonomy (NCBI): domain Eukaryota; kingdom Metazoa; phylum Chordata; class Mammalia; order Diprotodontia; family Potoroidae; genus Potorous; species Potorous gilbertii. The sequence continues at coordinate 101,777 of JAQQSK010004181.1, forward strand.
TGTAATAGTAAATTTATATAGTGCTTGCTACATATGCAAATTAGACACAAGTGCCATTGGAAACCAGAAGGAAGAGTTGTCTAGTGATTAAAGCAGAGACTAGGAGTTATTAGCCATGGATTTGACTCTGACCACTGTTATAAGCTTACTCTGAAAATAAAGTCACTTAACCTTTATGGCTTTCTTTTACTCTATTTGTAAAGTGACAATGATGGTATAACCAGTGTCCATAACTCCATCTCTGCTTCAGTCTGTGCCAGGCATTTTCTTCTGCATTATACTCTTGTCTTAGTGCCCCAGGAAAGAGGTGATCATCTCAAGCAGGATTAATTTGCCGTTGCATGATTTTAAATGGGAGGAGGGCAGCCTCATTCACATTTCCCGATTTGGGGGCCTTACTCATCTTACCTTTTTGTTGTCTAGAATTTGAGCTGGAAGTTTAGACTCAGCACCTAGTCTTTTTTCTTTTGAACACATAAACACACACACACATACACACACATACTATTATCTATCTATCTATTTATTTATTTATTCATCCATTCACTCATTCATTCATTCATTTATCTATTCATTCATTCATCTATTTATCTGTCTATTTATTCATTTACCCATTCATTTACTTATTTATTTGTTTGTTTGTTTGTTTATCAATTTCTTTATTCATTCTTAGTTCTCAACATTCACTTCCATAAGATTTTGAGTTTTAAATTTTCTCCCCCTTTCTTTTCTCTCCCTTCCCCAAGATAGAGTGTAATCTGATATAGTCTCTATTTATGCATTCATGTTAAACATATTTTGACATTAGTCATGATGTAAAGAAGTGTTAAAACTAATGGGGAAAATCATAAGAAAGAAGAAACAAAACAAAACAACAAAAGAAAAGGAGAGCAAATAGTCTGCTTCCATCTGCATTCAGATGCCAAAGTTCTCTGAACGTGGATGTCATTTTCCATTGGGAGTCTTTTGGAGTTGTTTTAGATTCTTGCATTGCTGAGAAGGGCTAAGTCTATCAAGATCACTCATCACATGATTTGGTTTTATTGTGTACAGTGTTCTGGTTCTGCTTCCCTCACTCAGCATCAGTTCATTTAAGTCTACGTTTTTCTGAAATCCACTTGCTCATTATTTCTTAATGCACAACAGTATTCCATTACATTCATATACCACAACTTGTTCAGCCATTCCCCAATTGATGGAAATCCCCTCATTTTCCAATTCTTTGCCACCCCTAAAAGAGCTGCTAAAAATATTTTTGTACATGTGGGTCTTTTCTCCATTTTTATGATCTCTTTGTGATATAGACCCAGTAGTGGTATTGCTAGGTCAAAGGTATGCACAGTTTTATAACTGTGGGCATGCTGGTCACTTTTTCAGCCTATCTCTGACATAGGGAAAAGATGGTAAGGGATTTTCCTTGATGAAGACACTAAGAAGCATCTTCCCTTAGTGGATGGCTAAAGTTTGAAGAGAGTGGCACCAGTTGATGGTAGTGAGGTGGTTTCCTCTGTAACACAGCAGGACCCAGTCAAAAGACATGTGGGTGTACCTGTGGAAACTAGGAAGAGAAAACAGCTCAGATTAACTATGCCTGCTAGCTCAGAATGTTTTTTGTAAACCTATAGTTTATTTCTTTTAATTTTGCCTCAGAAAATTAATTTAATACACATGTTTAATGTGTGGTTTTTCCTGAGATCCCTCAAAGAACGGAAAATAAAGTAAGATTCAAATGAGATAGAGTAAAAAAAAATAAACGAGGATAGCTATGTACCTTGATGAGAATTAATGCATAGTTATTATGAAATATAATGGTAGCTGTGATCTGAGCATGTTCAGTTGGTACTGAGCTGATAGCTTGCTACATGTAGGGTTGCTAATTACCATCAGCTCACAGAGTAAAAGTGAAATGATGCTTTCGCTCTTGTTCCAAGTACATAGTCAGTCACCAGATAGTTATTAATTAATTACTATATGCCAGACATTGTGCTAAGTACTGGAAACATGAGGAAAGAAGGAGTAAGTCCCTGTCCTGAAGGAGCTAGCATTCTAATGGGGGAGACAATATGCAATCAGCTCTGTACATGCAAATATGTGCAGGGTAAACTGGAAGGAATCTCAGAGGGATGAAAAGACAAAAGCATTTATTAAATGTGTATCATGTGAAAGGTGGGACAGCTAGATGGTAAAGTAAATAGAGCATTGAGTTTAGAATCAGGAAGATATCCTGAGTTTAAATCTTGCCTCAGGCAAGACCCTGAGTAAGTCACCTTACCTTGCTTGCCTCAGTTTCCTCATCTGTAAAATGAGCTGAAGAAGAAAATGGCAAAGGATTTTTGGTAAGCAAACTCCAAAAGGGGTCACAAAGAGTCAGACGCCAATGAACAACAACATCAGATTATGTGAAGGGTACTATGCTAATTATTTTAAAATATTATCTTATTTGATAAAGACTCTATCAGTAAAGGAGACCTGAAAAGGTATTTTGCAGGGGTAGGATTTTAGCTGAGTCCTAAAGGAAAAGACAGATTAAAAATGAGATGAGGAAGAGGGAGGAGTAAAAGGTAACAATGCGGTTTCAAACGTAAGAGACTGGATAGTACAGATAAAACATTTAAACTCAGAAGGCAGATACAATTTATGTTAAAAATATTTGGCTCAATTTTTGAAATATTAAACGTGAGGTGTTCTTGGGGTCCTTTAAGTAGTTGGAAATGTGTCTGGCACTTCAAAGAACTAAGACTAAGATATAGATTTGGAAGTCATCAACATAGAAGAGGTTGCTGGGGCTATGATGGAAAGAAAAGTTCCAGGATAGCATCATATTAATGAGTTGGGAAGAAAATAAACAACAAAGAAGTAAGGGTTAGAGCAATAGGAAGAGAATTAATTGGAATTTATTCTAACTCCTCTGCCTAGCATTTAAGATCCTTAACAGCCTGGCACCTTCCTATCTTTCTGAGCTTATTTTAAATTATGTTCCTTTAATGCACTCTCCTTTCTATACAAACTCTCCCAACAATAACAATACCAACATATGTCCAGTGCTATCTCCTCCCCATAGAAGGGCTCAAGCTGTTCCCTAAACCTAGAGTATTCTCTCTCCCCTCAGCCTATTTAATTTTTACCTATCTTTTACAGTCCCCCTCAAATGGCATCTCCTCTAAGAAATACATTCATTTGGTAAAACCTTCCTTTAGATCTCATAACACACTTTGTTTTATAGTAACTTCAAGGTGTTTATTATTTTTATTGTATTTTAATTATCTGTATTTGTATCTTATTTCTTGCTAGATTGTAGATTCCAAGGGTTAGCAACCATTTCTTATCTATGCTTTAATTTTCCTCAGCACCTGGCAACATTGTCAGCTCCCAGTTATTTCTTAATAAATGTTTGTTGAAAGAAAAAAAGAGGAATGAAGGAAGGAGGAAGGAAGGAAGGAGAAAAGAAGGAAGAAAGAAGGAAAAAGGGAAAGAAAGAAATGAGAGGAAATGCATTATCATCTGGGAGAGGCAGGATATTGAACAGTTCCTATGACCACCCACTGTGGCACTCCATTCATCAAAACCTCCTTTTTCAGTTTTCCTTTCTGTCAAGGCCTTGCTCTTGATTAGTTAATATAATAAACTTACAGGCTCAGAAAACAAACATTTCTTACCGACCTCCTGAATAAATTTTAAATTCCTTCGTCTGGCGTTCTAGACTCAACAAAATGGATCCAGTCTATCCTTGCTGCCTTATCTCACACACAGTATTCCTTATGTGCTCTATCCCCCAGCCACACTGGATTACTCCCAGTTAGTCAAATATATCCCTCCCATATCTCCAGTCAGAAAATATCTCCCCTCTTCAGAAATCTTATAGCACTTTGCAGCCCTCACATTAACCTTTGATCTTTTTTCATCATTGTTTATTAGCATACATACCTTATCATCCCTATTGGTATGTGTGTGTGTATATATATGTATATATATATATATATATATATATATATATATATACATATTTATACACACACACACACATATATATTTATTTTTGTATATATATATGTATATACATACATACGTATATACATATATATGTATATATACATATGTATACATACATATATATGTATATATACATGTATATGTATCTATGTATGTAAGGTGAATTTTAGTGTAAGCAAGGTGGATTTTAATGTGTGTGAGGTGAAATTTTGTTATTATTTGTCAGAGTTCAGTTTCTCAGGATCCATAGCCATATAACAATCAACAATTCCCAAGTACTAGATAAGAGTTCCCACAGTTATGGTTCAAAACATCTCCACCATGCTTGCACAGTTATATAATGGTAAATAATATAAACATCCATGTGGCTATAGAGTGAGGTACAGGGAAGAGGTGATGTAAACTTGGGAGGCTATTGCTGGCAATGTGCCTTCTTTGTCTGTTGGCCTATAAAATAGGTGGTCACTGGTCAGTGAATGGAGAGCCCTTAGATTTTGTGAATGCATAAATACTGTGTGTGCCTCAACTAGCCCCCTTGAGGCTTTAGGGGATTTAAGGGAAGCACGACTTGTGCCATCTCAAGAAAAACAGACTAAAATAAAGTAAGATTATTAACCCCTTCTTAGTGTTTTTTCCCGTCTGATCAAATCAAGAGTAAACCTGTGCTAGCAGCCCTGAAGTGTGTTGTGTTTATGTCTTACTATATATATAAATACACACACACACACATATATATATATATGTGTGTGTGTGTATATGTGTATGTGTATATGTATATATGTATGTATATGAGCCCCATAAATGTAGATTCATCTTAATTATTTTTATTTCTATTCTACAATCTAACACAATGTTTCATATGAAATAATTGCTTAATTTATATATGTTGAAGGCTTAATGCTAATGCCATTCAATGAATCATAACAAGTTAATGTGTTAGCTATCCTAGGTCATATATTCAAATGATAAAGGCTTTCTAAATGTTCAGGCAAAAATGTTGTCTTTCATTGTATGAATTTCAGATATTTTGCAAGGCTGTTGATGGAAATACTTTTTGCCAATGCCCAGCTTAAGTTCTGCTACTTAGTATCCTCTAATTGCTCTTTACTATTAGAACCAAACTATATGTCCACTGATGATAGCTTGCTGGAACAGATCTTGGTCTAACACTTTGGGGAAGAGAATATCTGGTGAGTGGGATTTTTAATACATTCAATCATTCTCATCTGGCAGCAAGATTGAGATGACAGTTTGGAGGGCTTATGCTGAAGTCCTATTACAAAAAGTACTGAGCTGTCTAGTTAAATAAAATAGTAGGCACTGATTTGCATATAATCTGCATAAGATTTTCAGGCAATTCAGTTAATGTGAAAATGTACGGAAATCCACTTTTCCCCTTCTTCTTCCTTCATCCCCCTTGCCTTACTCTAGATGATGTTTGCTATTGTCACTAAAAAAAAAAAACTGATTCAATTTTCTGTTCTAAGGTATTGTTATATTAAAAAAAAAATCTTTTGTCACTGTCTTAAAGCAGTTTCTAAGAGAAACTGCCTAAATCTGGTATAAATCAATAAACTGAGAGTTTTCTCCTTTCTGGAAACACAGAGGTACTGCATCCTTTCAAGGCAGGATATAGTAGAGAGCAGGAACACACTAAACAAACCACTCAGCACAAAGATGAGATATTCTAGTTGAAAGACAGCTACAGAAGGAAAAAATTGTGTGACAAACATCAGAGAAAAGGGATTTTTCAGAAGAAATCATGTACTCTGATAGAGAGCAGGGATTTGAGATTGAGTTGAGTTAAAAATGGGGCATGATGTAGAGAAAAAGGCTTTCTCTAAGGCCATGCCTCGATTTTAAAGAACAGAAGAAATGGGGACTTAGACATGAAAACTTGACTCATGCTAAGCTAGGTTGGTAGTTTACTGTTGAGGAAAGTTTCATGCCAGTATTATATTTGATAACTGAGTATACTCAGTGAGTAATTTGTAAATGCTTATTGATAGATTGATTGTAAAAGTATTTCTTGTCCTTCCTCTCATCAATATTGCTAAAGGTTTTTCTGACCTTTCCCACTCCTGTCCAAGATCATTCTTCATTCAGAGAGATCCATCTATATATCTGTATCTGTATCTATATCATCTCTCTATGTATTCTTAGGCATACCTAAAACCAAAGCTAGAAATAGACATAGACACAGATATAAATATGATATAAATCCTATTGGATCCATTAGCATTACCACATCCTTTTTCAGATCTCCACAATGCCAATCTCTTAGGTCATTCTCAAAAACATGGATAGTAGGTGTCTTCTATTACCCAGTAATAAGATTCCTGACTTGTTCTTCTATGACAAAGTCCTTTACCATAATTTAAAAAAACTCCTTTGGTAATATTTTCATATCCTTCTACCTCTTCCTCTTTTTATCATTAACTACAGACCTGTCTTTGTAGCATGGCTCACCAATGAGACCCTTTCTTAGCTTCTCTTGTCTTGATATTACTTCAACAACAGTCCAGTCATAATCCAAATTAAAAGTACTAACAGAAAAATGGAAAATACTCATAGCAAAAATTCAGGCAAATTCATCATTAACTTTGTGAATCTGTTTTTAATGCTTATCTAAATAGAAATGTTCTTACAAGTCCCAAATCAGAAGGGAAGCAAACACCTCAGTGCTGTTTTTCACATCATCCTCTCCCCTTGCCCCTCTTCAACCTTTCTGCTTTCCTTTTTATTTTCAATTCTGTGTCAAATATCTTTCTGTGCATTGCCCTCTCATCTCCAAAGCCCTGCCTCTCTTTGGACCTTTGGTTTTAGATACACAAACACACATACATATGCAATTAAATGCAGGCTTTGACTTTTCGCCTGGGAAACTGGAGGGATAAGGTGAGCTAAGCTTTTAATTACAAGTACCCATTCTGGGAGGCAGGGAATTTGAGCTGCTGGCAAACCACTGCTGCTCTGCTTAATCCCATCTTTCAGGAAAGCAAAATAAAAAAAAATCCATCTATGAAAAGGTTGTCTTAAGTATTGGACATTATTCTTTTTTTCTAAACTTTCTAAGTGGATGGTGCTTTAAAATCATGCGAAATTATGCTGGTTGCTGTTGAGGTGACATCCTAATGTGTCTGTAGTCCTTTCATCCCTCTTAGTTTATTCTACTATTGTTCTAGCTCTTTTGTCAAACTGGGATATTAGCATTGTGCACTTTGGTAACCCCTTTCATCCAGAATCTCAAATCACTTCGCAAATACTAATTATTACAATTGAATGTCACTGCAAGTTGTTTAGTGTGGTTAAGCAGCTTCATTCCCAATTTATAGACTGAGGTCTATAATACAGAGAACCTAACTAGCTTTTGGATACTCTGTCAGTTTTCGATGGAGCAGCTGCGTATGACATCTGCCGACCCTATCTTCTAGGTAGCCTTCAATGCACTTGTTAGGTAATAATCCATCTCTGAACTTTAATCCAAGTGAGAAGAGATACTGTCACCAGATCATCACTGAGGACTCAAATACAGGAACATTTTCCCCTGAAACACAATAAGCATTAAGACATCATTTCCAGCTTTATGAAACAAGCAGACATTTAACTAACATTTATTAATTCCCTACTGTCTTCTGGGGGCTGTACTAGATGCCAGGATTAAAAAACAAGGAAGAAACAGTTCCTGTCCTCAAGAAGCCTCATTCATTTTATCTGAGAATATAGCATATTTAAGTATATACATTTTATGTAACCATGTAAAATGTGCATTCAAAAAAGTACAACGTAATTGTGAGGGGAAAAACTTGTAGCTAGGTGTGGGGCTCTGCTGGAGATGGCTCTAATTGACTCACAAGTCATCTATTAAATTTTCACTATGAGTATTTGAACCTCAGAATTGACAATTAGTACAAACCAGGGCTTAATTTATTGTTTTCTTAATTGTCTACATCTGAAAAATATTAATAATAGATTAAATTTAAAAGTATGTGCATGTACAAATATATTCCACAGACCTTTAGATTGTTTAACATTTACCAGCATACCCCTGGATGGAAGGAGGATCAAGAAAGCCTTCATGGGGAAGGTGGCACTTGAACTGACCCTGGTAAAAACTAGGCATTCAAATAGTTGGAGATGAGGAGAGAATGCATACCAAGCACAGAGCAGGAGAGATGGAGTGTTGCATATAAGGAAGCCCACTTTGTCTATTATCTGTAGAGTGATTGAGGGAGAATAATGTGTAATATACCTGAGAAAGTTAGGCCAGGACCAGGTGAGAAAGGACTATGCCAAATAGGAAAGTGCATATTTGATCCTGGAGATAATGGGAAGTCATTGGAATTTATTGAGGAGTGGGAAGTGACATTTACCTATAATTTACAAATGACACTTTGGCAGTTGTGTGGAAGATGGATGATAGGGGGAGGAGAAGAGAATTAGGCAAGGAGACCCCATAGGAGTTTTTGCAATAGTATTAACAAGGGATATTAAGGTCAGAACAGAATGGTGGTCATACGAATGAAGAAAAAGCTGTAAGAACATGGAATTTTTATGTACTTGGAAACTGAAGTCTGATGTGAGGGAAAAGGAAAAGTCAATGATGACTAAAGTTGTGAACCGTGGGGTCTGGAAAAAATAGTGGTACCCTCAACAGAAATCACTGTGTCTTACTTTAAAATGTGTATTAATTTCATTACTAAGCTATGGATAAGGAATATAAACCCCAGAATGGCTATGTGATTTACTCAAGATTACACTAGTAGTTAGTGACTGTCTATCTGTCTCTGTCTCTGTCTCTGTCTCTCTCTCTGTTCTCTGTCTCTCTCTGTCTCATCTATCTATGAATGAATAAAATATTTACTTAGTGCTTAATATGTACAGTCCCTGCTGTTAAGGTGTTCACATTTAATGATGGAGACAAAACTGATAGAAAGATTCAGCTGCAACTCAGATGAAAAGGTCCCATGGTGCTTAGGAACTAGCAGCAAAGCAGATGGTGATCCCACTTCTTTAATGTTGTTCCCACTGAAAAAATAACGTCAGTTGTTCATATTGAACCATTTGACAGTGCCAAGGATTCTGATGGCAATAACCTTATCTGAGCCTTTTGTCACTGTGGCTTTAGCACATATAGGAGCAGTTTTCAGATTTCAACTGCATAGGAGTAAATTCCCAGGGTGATGACTGAGGGTATTAGACTGGAAATCTCACTGTTACCAAGGTTCTTGTGGAGTGTCTCCCTAAGGATCAGAAGTGAGATGGTGGTTAAGGTGATGGTGGTTGGACTTGCCAGACTCATGATACTTCTTGTTTTCATTTTAGAGTACTACGCTGCTTCAGCTAGGCTGATTTGTCTGCTCTGTGTGTAGCAGTTGAGGAGCAGTTTGTAGAGATGGTGACCCTCACTTTCTCCACAGGAGTTGCTTCCTCAACTGATGGTTATGTGGTAAAAACTGGTGGTCTGGGGAGTTCTGCTATTTCCAGAGTTCCTCAGCCTATATGCCTATTGGTGGAAGTTGATCAGCAGCTTTGTCTGGTGATAATTGGCCCCCTTCTCCATAATGACTTGTCCCTTCAATGATGGTTATAAGGGCTGGGCTAGATGCAGGTTTGGTGCTTCAGGAGGTACTGCTATTTCCAAAGTTCTTGGAATCAGTCTTGCACTTCCTGAATTAGGATCCAAGGGCAGATGGTGGTCAAGGTGATCTTTTTGCTTGCCTTATTCTGCTACTCATCCCTCTCTCAAGGTGACTCTCCTTCACATCAGCTAAGCTAGTTTATCTATCCTTTGTATGGCAGCTTACTATCTATCTGTCTATGTATCTATCTATATTCATAAATTTAAGTATTTAATCTCTATCTCAAAGAAAGTGTGAGATGCACAAATCTAGAGACATCTCCATTCCCAATGTTCATAGAGACTTTTAGTGCCCAACCTGTGGTAGAGCCTTCCAGCCTCATATTGGTCTGATCAGACACGGTCTCATACCTTTTATATTTACCCTGACATAGTAATGTCATTTTGGTCCTTTTCAAGAATGAAGGACAACAACTACTCACAACTACCCCCCTGATTCCTTCTCTCTCACCCCATTCCCCTCTCTCATGCTATCCTTTGAAAAATTTTAATTCTGGTCAGTAATATTAGCATATTGTCTTCAGAAATGACATAATTTCAATCAGTTTTCCTTTCTCTAAGCTCACTGATGAGATTCATCTTTTCCTCTTTTCTTTTAGATTTCACAATCAATTCAGTAAATAGTTATTAAGCACCTACTGTGTGCCGGATATTGTATTAGGGCTTAATTAGGATTTTAGCCATTTTGTTTAAGCCTTCCAGATTTCAGAATAGACTCATACAGATATCTAGAGGGAAGGAATACAGAGCCAAGAGCAAAAAGGTAAAATCAGGAGAAGTTTCTGAAAGCTCCCAACCTTTATAGAACAGAAGGAGAACAATACCAGGGTTCTAAGTGACACAAGTAAAGTTCAAATGTTTTTCAGGGACATTTGACACCTCGGATACTACAGGCAGGGAAAGGTCAGGATTGGCTCCCTGTGAAGACCTGGGTGTATGAGTTTCATGCAGTTTACAGAAAAGGCCAAGAAACAGTGCGTTCAAAGAAGAGAGAGTCTGACACAAATGTTAAGATTAGAATGTCAGAGTTCATTTAAAAAAAATAGTAACTATTCCCATTTCAAAATAAGAGATGAAACTCAGGGAGAACAGAAACTTTGGTGTGTGGATGTCTCATGAAACTGCTTTTGCATGAAGACACCAACCAGGAGTAGGGGAACTATCCACTCTCTTGTTGAAACTACTCATTAATCCTCTGCCATGTGGACTCTCTGCTCACAAGAAGCATTCACTTCCTCTCTCTCTCTCTTATCACAGTGGCTGAAGGTGTCCCAGAGAACAAACCAAGCTATTTTATCTATGAGGCTAGAATAACCTATATGTACAGTAAGTATAGAAAATAAAAGAAGCCTTTTACCACAAGTAAGAGGTGGCCAGAGTCTCTGCTGGACTTTAAGATTCTGGGTAAACTAACATGACATTAAGAAATATCAAGTCTTTTTTGTTTCCAGGTAGATATTTAGAGGCTGACAGTAAGCATATGCAGTGTGGTCTCTTGCCTAGAGTCAGGGGAAATTAAAAGGCTCACTTTGGCCTGATGAATTTTTATCAGACTTACAAAGCCTTCCCGGTGAAATGAGCAAGTGTGTTGCCTCATTTCCTCTTGGGCTAAGTTTCACAGAGAATTTGACCCATTGTGTCTTAACCTAGGGGAAATTCTTTTCCTGACTCCCATATCAATCAGGTGTATTTATTACATGAATCTTTCTGAAGTGTTGGATTGTGTGTGGAAGAAGGAAAGGGAGATGGCAAATGAATGGGAGGATAACAGGTCAATAAAAAAATAGCTTGAATCAGTAGCAATGTGTTATACAGTTTCTTTAATTCGCTTCCCACTTGTGGTGAGATGATTAGAAACTTTGTTTAGAGGCATCTTTATGTATAAAACCTTCCACAAAACTGACCCACAGATTTAAAATTAGCACCTGATTCCTGTAGCCTACTCAAGCCAATTTCATTAAATTTTTTGTTCTCATTCTCCCTTTTTATCTCCTCTATTGTAGAGAGAACCGTTATTAGTTTGAATCATTCTAAATGTAATAGTGACCATGGCGTGTGTGTGTGTGTGTGTGTGTGTGTGTGTGTGTGTGTGTGTGTGTGTGTATGTGTGTGTGTGTTTGTAGTTGGGGGGAGGGTGAGAGAATATCTACTTGTAAGCTGGTATGATGCCAGCCCAGACTCTGGATCAAAAGTTCCCATAAGCACTCTGTTCCCTTTTTCATGGTATCGCCCAACCACATACACTGGCTCATATCCTTCACTTTGAGGTTACTCCTGCATCTCTAGGGTCATAGGTCTATGATCAGCCAAATGTCTACGGGCTTGAGCTGAAACTGTTCTGTAAGGTAAATCAGGCTGACCTGTAAGACAGAAGGACTGAAGACAGAAAAATTCTTTGCTCTACAGAGATCATGACCATCTGTAAAAAAAAAAACAACAAAATCTACTGCTAATTGTGATTAATATTCATGAATAGCTTTTTAAATCTAGAAGAGACATCAGAGAAGCAGAACAAGCTGCACTTAAATTCTTTTTGTTGTTGATGTCATTTTAAAGCATTTATAAAGACTGTAATGAAATAGATTTTCTCTCAAGAGGCACATTTTTCTGAGTCAGAGATAAAGAGTATTGTAGATTTGTTTCAGAAGCAAAAAAAAAAATCTATCTACATCCGATACATTGTTGAATTATAAATGATAATTAAAAAGAAAGTCCAAACATTCCTGTTTCCAAGTACTAATCATGTCTGACCTTAGCTTTAAAAAAAAAAGCAACTAAGAAAAAAAAATTCCCTCTTTATAATACCATGGCTTATGTTTACACATATATCAGCTCAAAGAGCACTGCAGGAGCCAAAGCATTTGGGGCTAGAATTATATTTGAGATTAGCTGGATCCTATTCCAAGAATATCTTTATGGTGATCACTTGTCACTTGTCATTACACATAAATCCTATTGGTCTCCTTTCCTCAGTTTCAGCTTGAGCTTAACTTACACTTGAAAAATCACTCTTTATCTCCATCCTCTCCTCTCCCAGACTATGGGAGTCAGTTTATTCATCTGACTGGCTGCCAATTTACCCTGACTTTGCTGTTATGAATGCCATCCTATTTCCCTGTTTTTCTCCTCTTAGCTTGAGCCATAAAAGGAATTTTTCATTTATCAGTGACTGAGAGCACATGTATGTGGAGCCATAGGTTGAACACATTGATAAGTTCTAATAAGTGACTCAGGACAGCTTGGACTGGGTAGCATTTATTTGTGGCCTTTTGGGGAAACAATTTTCTTGCAGTTGGGATCGTTGAGTTCAAGTCCAGACTCTGCCACTTACTTGTTGTATTTTGCTCTTGTTCCGTTGTGCCTGACTCTTTGTTACCCTATTTGGGGTTTTCTTGGAAGAAGTACTTGAATGATTTTCCATTTCCTTCTCCAGCTCACTTTACAGATGAGGAAACTGAGAGTTCAGTGACTTGCCCCAGGTCACACAGTTAGTGTCTGAGTCCGAATTTGAACTCAGGAAAATGAATCCATTTTTTTTTTTTTACTACAAGCCTGGCACTCTATATACTGCATCAACAAGCTGCTCATGCTTATATGACTGTAGTTAAACCATTTTACCTCCTGGGCTTTAGTTTCTTCATGTTCAAAAAGAAGGGCTAGACTTGGTGAAGTAAGGGGAAAGACTCACTGGATTTGAATTCAAAGCATCTAGAGTCAAATCCACGACTGTTACAGAATTTTCTGTGACAGACTCTGTTGCCTTGAATGAAAGAGAACAATTTGTCATTTATATTCTTCATCAGACTGAAATGAGTAAAATTTATTTAAAGGTATTTTGTTCGTAAATATTTGGCAGGGTCTATTTTTTCTTTTTTGTAGTAAAATTCAAAATATGAATGTATGTGAAACAAAATAAGTGGAGATTTAAAAAATTCTATACAACATTGAGCAAATCATATAATAATGACCCTAATAATAACAAGCATTTATGTAGCACTTTAGGTTTACAATGAACTTTACATTTGGTACTTCACTGGATCCTCACAAAAACCTTGAGATGGAGCTGCTATTACTATCTTCAATTTACAGATGAGGAAACTGAGGCAGTTTTATCATTTATATAATGAAAGGATTTGACTGGATGACCAATTAAATTCTTTTTAACCCAAAATCTATGATCTTATGTTTGCTGAGTTCCTTTCTACCTCTAGCTTCTGTGATTCTACACATTACTGAGAAAAAAAAGGATATCTGATGATGATACTGTAGAAAAAATATGCAAACAAATACATTTTTAAAAACTCTTCCCTTCAAAAATATGAGTATTTGGAATCAAACTGTTGAGAATCATCAGAGTGCATTTGTTTCTAGATACATTAATATTTTATTGAATCATTTTTCTCTGAGACAATTGAGTTTTAGAAATGATCTGAGCTGGTGTAAGATAGAGCAACACCTTGTTTTCAGAGAAACTGAGGGGTTCAGTTTTGAGTTCCCAAAGTCAGGATGACTTAATTCAGGTCCCAAGGCTTCTTGGAAGCAGCTATTTTAGGAATCTTTAAAAGTTGGAGCAGCTCAGAGGTATTGAACCCAGTCACTGAGTGCCCAAGAAAGGAAAGATGAATCTAGCTATGCTGCTAAATTCTATTTTGGTTAGCTTTGAGGATGTTAGGTTTAAGGAAGAAGCTTGGAGTGGACCTAGGCACCAAGAGGAAAATTAATAAATATACCAACAAACCACACTTCCTATGTGGCTAGAATAGCTGGTATTTATACAGCATTTTTGAAGATTTACAAAGTGCTTTGCATACATTTTCTCATTCTATCTTCAATCAATAAAGTCCCATGAGAGATCACTGTGGTTTAAATTAATATTTCTAAGGGCCTAAATAATCTCCATACCTGCTACTTCCTCACTTTGTCTATCGAATGGAATGTCAATTCCTTGGGAGCAGGAAGCTTTGTCTTTGTTTCCAACAGTAGCTAAAGAATCCCTGGAATATACCAAGGCAATAAACCAACAGAGACTTATTTAGTACCCAGCATATGCCAGACACTCTGCTAAGTACTGGGGATATGAAGAAAGACAAAAGACAGTCCCTGCCCTTAAGAAACTCAAAATCCAATGGAATTTAATTTTAGTCTTTGTTGATTGGGTCAGCTAGGTGGCACTATAGTGCACAAAGCGTCAGACCTAGAGTTAGGAAGACTCATATTCCTGAGTTCAAAGGTGGCCTCAGACACTTGCTAGCTGTATGACCCCAGGCAAAACACTTAGCCCTGCTTGCCTCAGTTTCCTCATCTGTAAAATGAATTGGAGAAGGAAATGGCAAACTGTTCTAATGTCTTTGCCAAGAAAGCCCTAAATGGAGTTATGAAAAGTCATACACAACTAAACAACAACTTGGTTGATTGATTTGCACTATACAAAATCTCAACCTTATGTGAGTCTGGAATAGTAAAAAGACTGATTTTGAAACAAACACGCACAAGTTAATGAATATAGTCCTTCAAAGGAGTAATATTGGGAGATTATGCACTTATCTGAGTGGGGCTGCTTTTGTTCCAAAGCCTTTTGGAGCTTCTCCGAAACAAATTCATGAGTCATACAGGGAAATAATTATCTTTTATTCTCACTTCTTATATATAATCAGAGATTTAGATCTGGAAAGGAAGCAAACTTATCCAATTCTCTCATTTTATAAATGAACACTTAAATAAATAGTCTAGGGACACAAAAATAAATGCATGTGACATGACTCCAAAGTCACATTCCAAGTTACTAGCAGAGATGGCACCGTACAATGAGTTTCCAACTCATGTGTTATCTTTTTTTTCGCTCATTTATCCAAAAAGAAAACATTTATTAGAGCTCTTGAATCTTCTGCTCATATACCTACCTTTATTTTTGTCCATTCGTAAGATGAAAATTCTAATCTCTCCTACTATGTACACTGAAGAGAAAGAAGGGATTGCAGAGGGGAGAGGATACTACTGAGTTATGTGTAGTGTCCCTCTTTCCCTTTTCTCCAGGAAATAGAACCAGTGCCACTAGAATATCCTTGCACATCTGAACCCTTAGCAGTGACATGGCTTAGGAAAAGTTCCACTTATTCCACTCACCCTGGTTATGACTTCTAGAAAAGCAAACAGGTTAGTTGGAGGGGTGGGGGTGGAGAGTAGTTTATAATAAGTTATAACAAAACTCTCACAAACACAACCCCCACCTCCACCCAGCCCCACACACTTTTGGCCATGTCTTTGGACTTCTTAAAGCTATATGTGCTAGCTGTATGACCCTAGGCAAAACACTTAGCCCTGCTTGCCACAGTTTCCTCATCTGTAAAATGAATTGGAGAAGGAAATGGCAAACTGTTCTAATGTCTTTGCCAAGAAAGCCCTAAATGGAGTTATGAAAAGTCATACACAACTAAACAACAACTTGGTTGATTGATTTGCACTATACAAAATCTCAACCTTATGTGAGTCCTAAAGTGTCTCCCAAATTCATTATTTCTACCCTTTCCCCAAGACTTCTCTCCACTCAATAAAGTAGACCCATGGGAAAGGTAAGAAAGAAGTATTTTCCCCCTCATGTTCACCCAATTTTACATATATATGTATATATAATATACATACACACATATACATATGTATGTCTAATTATTTGGGGGGTAGAAGAAGCTTTAATTTTGTTCCTCTAAGAGCAGCAGGGGGAACCTGCAGCCTTGAGGCCACAGGTGGCCTTCTAGGTCCTCAGGTGCAACCCTTTGTCTGAATCCAAACTTCACAGAATTGTTGTAAAACTTGGACTCAAAGGCCACATTCACTTGTGATGTCTCAGTCACAGGTTTCCCACCCCTGGTCTAGGTTACCCCCAATAAGAAAATTCCCTGCATATCAATGCATCTCAACTCCCTGATTAACAAAGCATATCAAAACTGGCTGTATAATTTATATTGTTGGAGAATAATCTAGCGCATTGGAAGGTTAAGGCATTTGCCCAGGTTCACAAAGCAGAAATGAGGCAGTTAGGTAGCTCAGTGGATAGGGTGCTGGGCCTAGAGTGAGGAAGACCTGAGTTTAAATACTACCTCAGATACTTTCTGGCTGTGAGACCCTGGGCAAGTTGCTTAACCTATATTTATTTACCTTAATCCACCAGAGATGGAAATCACAAATCATTCTAGTATCTTTGCCAAGAAAGCCCCATGTACTGGTGTACTGTGGGCCATGGGGTTAGGACAGTTTGGACATGACTAAATGACTAACCAACTTCCTGAATTCCAGCAGTCTTGATCCAATATTCTGGCTTTCCTAATTAACCATACTGCATTTTAAATGCTCATGATTTAATGGGAGGGCTTAATATGCAATTATTTATAAAGTAGGATTCCCATGAGGGCTGAATATGTTTTCTATTAAATACACATGTTTCATTTTAGCATAAAATAAATGAGTATTTGTTCAACTAAGCATGTCAACACATGATGCAGACTTCCATGGAGTCAAAAATACTCCCTTACTTCACAATCCCTAAGCCTCATTAGGAAACAATTCACTGGTCAGTAGTGATAATCAACTCACTTTCAAATAAGACGATGAATTTACAGTGCCTTTGAGTAGGAGCTTTGTTCAAGATCAGTCATTTTTGGTATTTTCTGACTCTTTATAACCCCTTTTGGGGTTTTCTTGGCAAAGATACTGGAGTGGTTCACCATTTCCTTCTCCAGCTCATTTTATAAGTGAAAAAACTGAGGCAAACAAGATTAAGTAACTTGATTAGGGTCATACAGCCAGTAAGTATCTAAGACCGGATTTTAACTCAGGTCTTCTATGACTCCAGGCCTGGCACTCTATCTACCGTGCCACTAAAGCCCTTGGCTATGGCCTCAACTGTCTTACTCCATACACTTACAAAACTTGATAAGGCTTCTTCACATTCTCTCCTGCTTCCTTCATTGCAGCTTACACTTTCTAGGCTGAATAATCTTATCTTCTGGGGACTGCACAACATATTTCAGAGTGCAATTAATGTAGTGAGTGACAATCTCCATTTCACAGATAGGTGCTCCTAAGCTTATCTCATTTCCTTTCTCCAATTTCTTTTGTAAACATTAAGCTTGACCATTAGCTAATTTTACTCCTACACCACTCAGGGTTTTTGGATGCCTTTGCATGTTTGAATGGATTTCCTGGAATTCTTCAATAGATTAAATACAAGGACCTGAACAGTTTACCTCATATCACTTACCACATGTCCTCTTTCTGTTTCCAAGTCCCTCTTAAAAACTAATTTCTTCTGTACTCTAAGAACAATGCATTCAGGGCCACAGGATCAATTAGTTTACTTTGAAAAATTTTTTAAAAGAAAGAATAAAATCAAAATAATGGTTTAGCTATGTGAATTAGGCATCTCTTAGCTTTCTTTTTAAAGCATCTCTATCATCAGTCATCTTTGGATTATAGGCCTTAGAGATCTTTCCTACCTTCGCAAATTCTGCCCAATACTAAGTATATTAGGAACTCAGTAGACACTGAGATGCATTTCCTTCCCTGTGCTTGTTGGCCAGGCCTCTACAAAGTGACAAGGGGTACATGGAGAAGTAGAAGAATTTTGTCTTTTTCACTTTCAAGAGGAAAAAAAAATTAATCTCAGTATTTGTTTCTTTTGCTTCTTAATTCGATTTGATTCCATTTTAAATGAATATATAAAGCCAAATTATAATGATAACTGTTCTTTATTTAGCACTCTAAGGTTTACAAAGTATTTTAACTTTTTTTAAAAATTGTTGATGTTCAGTCCTGTTAGATTATTCATAACCCCATCTGGAGTTTTCCTGGCAAAGACACTAGAGTGGTTTACCATTTCCTTCTCCAGATCATTTTATAGATGAAGAAACTGAGGCAAAAAGGGTTGAGTGATTTGCCCAGGGTCACATAGCTAATTAGTGTCTGAGGTGGGATTTGAACTCAGGAATAATTTTCAAATTTTTGTTTTAAATTTATAGAATAAAACAAGCATTTCCATAATAGTGCAATAAAAAAGATGATTGCACATGAAACTATCAATCTACTATGCACAATTTACTATTCCTTTCAAATATACAGCAAAATTTATCATGTAAATTTCTTTTTCCCCTCCCCCTCCCTGCCCAAGAGATGGTTTTCATTAGACACAAACATACGCATATATACATATATATAGACAAATATACACACAACATACATATACATATATGTAAGATTATTCTATACATGCTTCTGTTTATTATATCTGTCTCTATTCACCATGCCACCTAGCTGCCCTAATAAAAATATTACCTGCATATTATTTTCATTTTAAAGATGAAGAAAAAGAGACAGTTGGAAGTGACCTGCCTAGGGTCACATAACTAGGATGGTAGGCAAGATTTGAACTCAGGTCTTCCTGACTACAGGGCCAGCCCTCTACCTATAGTGTCAACCAGTTGTCTTCTAAACATAATCCTATGATGAGGGCACAAAATCAGAGGACAGGGAAAACTGAAGTCCAGAAAAGTTAAGAGACTTGCCTAAGATGACACAGGTAGTGTCAGAGGTCAGGTTTGTATGTAGGACTTTGGACTCCAGAGTTGTATCTTTTTTCTTGTATCTTGCTTCCCTGCCACCCTTTGCTTTTGGCCTTCATGGTCCTCTGCTGCGAGGCACCAACCTACTTTCTCCTTTGATGTGGTGTACTCACTGACTGCAAATCAATCAGAAAACAAACATTTATTAAACACCTAATATGTGCCAGACACTGTGCTAAGGAGTTTACGATGGAATATACACTGGTATTTCTAGCCTCCCAGCTTTTGTTTGCTCTCTTAGTGGCATTCTCTGCTGTGACTCATCTCCAAATAATATGACATTACCAACTCTTCTGTGAGCCTTTCCCTGAATATACAGTAGGTAATGAATTATTGCTGATTCCTTAATGTCTCCCCAGTTCATTCGTTCCTTTCCATTCCCTTTTCTACTTTTCTAATGCACATCTTTGATCTCCTTATTACCAATATAGTAGTTTCCTAACTAGCACCCCTGCCTCTAATCTGTCTTCCAATCCAGACTGAACACCATTTCCAATTACCCTTTCTTAAATCAGGCTTCATGGAACTCAAGGCAAATCTAAACTCTCTTCTCTCATAATTTCACAGCACTTGCACCACTTGAGTCAAAATGGTAAAAGATCCTGGTTGCCAATAGTATAAAAATCAAGAAGAACATTATGAGAATAAAGTGAATTTCAAAGATTTGAGTGTGAATAATCCACTTTTTGGATTACAGGGATACATTTTAATTTTTGTGTAGATTTTTTTTTATTACCCATTCCTGGGCTACCTCTTTCCAAGCATACATGCTCATTGTGCACGTTTACAAATTAATTTTTGTTTTAGAATAAGCAAAATATAATTCAAAATGGAAACTTACTGAAAAATGGTAATGCATTTCACAGCAAATACTAGTGATCTTTGTTTTGTCTTGCCATTATATTCTCCCACAAGGAGTGTTCTGTGTGGGGTTTGCCTTTTTGGTCAAGGACTTGGCATCAAAGCATTTCCAACTGTTCTGAAGAATGAATGACCTTGAATAAGGCATTTCTCCTGACTGGATCTCAGGTGCCTCATCTCTACAATGAACAGCTTGGACTAGATGAGGGGTTCTTAACTTTTTTGTCTGTTTCATGGATTGCTTTTCTTGTATCAGGGACTGCTTTGACAGTCTGCTGAAGACTTTGAATTCTTTCTAAGGATAGTATTTAAAAAAAAACAAAATGGAACATATAGAATTAAGAAAAGGAAATCAATTGTACTAAAATAATTACTAAATATATTTTTTTAATCACTTACCCAGGTTAAGATTTTCTGGTAGATGAATTATGAGAGCTCTTTAGGCTCCAAAATCTATGATCCTATTCTCAAAAAGTGAATAAATCTAAGCTTCTCAGTCCAACATTATACAATCTGGCCCATAGTTCTAATCTTAATCTAATTTTACCTCTCTAATCTGATTAATTACGTTTTATGTATCCCTTGTCTAAACAAAGCTTTGTTTATTTTTTCTCCAATTATTGTGTGAATTCATTGAGGGCAAGAACTGTGTTTGATTTTGTTTGGGGATACATAGCCTGGCATGAACTAGAAAAGCCTGTTGACTGAATGACTGCTATTCCATTTCAAATCTTCTTTCCAGTCAAACTGATCCATTTATTTTTCTCTGAACAAAACATGCTCACTTTTTTCTGTACACATTGTCTCTTCCTGTAATGTCCTCCCACTTCCTTTCCAGTTCTCTAAATCTTGCCCTTCTTTGACATCTCAAGGTCCTCAGATCCTTGGTCAGAATCCTAGCTCTTGATGATGACTGACTTTGGGGAATACCTATATCAGGTCTGTACAGCAAGCTATGCTATCTTTCATTGCCATTTGTTCTATCAAGCATATGTCCCAACTCCCTGCTACATTAGAAACCTCAAGAAGACAGAGATTAAGTGCCTGACATTGTATACAAGAATAAATTTCAAATGGATACATGATCTAGGTATAAAGACTGATACTATAAACAAATTAAAGGAGTAAGGAATAGTGTATTTGTTAGATTTATGGAGAATGGAGAAATTTTTGACCAAATAAGAGATAGAGAACATTATGAAGTGCAAGATGGATAATTTTGATTACATTAAATTGAAAAGGTTTTGCACAAACAAACCAAGTACAATCAAAATTAAGAAAGAAACAAAAAACTAGGAAAGAATTTTTGCAACTAGTGTCTGTGATAAAGGTCTCATTTCTAAAATGTATACAGAACTGAGTCAAATACACAAGAATACAAGTCATTCCCCATGTGATAAATGGTCAAAGGATATGAACAAGCAGTTTTCAGAGGAAGAAATTAAAACTATCTATAGTCATATGAAAAACTGCTCTAAATCACTATTGATTAGAGAGATGCAAATCAAAACAACTCTGAGGTACTGCATCACACCTATCAGATTGGCTAATACGACAAAACAGGAAGACGAAAATGTTGGAGAAGATATGGGAGAGTTGGAACACTAATTCATTGTTGGTAGAGTTGTGAACTGATCCAACCATTCTGGAGAGCAATTTGGAACTATGCCCAAAGGGCTACAAAAATGTGCATACCCTTTGACCCAGCAATATCACTTCTAGGACTGTATCCCAAAGAAATCATAAAAATGTGAAAGGGTCCCACGTGTACAAAAATATTTACAGCAGCTCTCTTTGTGGTGCCCAAGAACTGAAAATCAAGGAGATGCCCATCAAATGGGGAATGGCTGAACAAGCTGTGGTATATGAATGTAGTGGAATACTATTGTACTATAAGAAATAATGAACAGGACGACTTCAGAGAGGCCTGGAAGATTATATGAACTGATGCTAAGTGAAAGAAGCAGAACCAGGAGAACTTTGTACACAGCAATAACCACAGTGTGTGAGGAATTTTTCTGATAGACTCAGTCCTTCATAGCAATACAAGGACCTAAAAAATTCCCAATGGACTCTTGATGCAAAATGCATTCTGTATCCAAAAAAAGAACTAAAGAATTTGATCTCAGAATGAAGCAGATAATTTTCTTTTGTGTTTTGTTTGGTTTGGTTTGGTTTTATGATTTCTCCCATTCATTTTAATTCTTCTATACTACATGACTAAGGTGAAAATGTATTTAATAAGAATGTATGTGTAGAACCTATATAAGATTACACACTATCTTGGGGAAGGAGGGGAAAGAAAGGGGGAGAGAGGGGGAATCTAACATAAATGGAAGTGATTGTAGAAAACTGAAAACAAAATAATTTCAAAAAAGATTCTATCAAGTGAAGCAATATGTACATTTAAATAACTATAAATATAAAATCTAAAAAAAAGAGGACAAAGGTCATCTTTTTTACTTTTTTATCTTCAGTATTGCTTACTTAAGTGACTTGTACATAGAAGGTAATCAAAAATATTTATTGCATAGACATGGAACATGCTGAGGGCTTTGGAAAAGTGAGACAATATATCTCTTCTCCTTTTCTTTTTCCTTATCTACCTGGTCATTCTTCCTTCCTACTTCTCCCCTCTCTCCCATGCCTACAATCATCATATTACAGCTAAGTGAAGGCTTAGGGATGATCCAAGCCAGTGCCCTCTCATTTTACTGTTAGGAGGAAGTAACTCACTTCATCTCACACGATCCATCAGTTTCATAGCTGAGAAAAGAGCTGAGTTCTGTGTTCTTTCTACTATACTTGACTAGCAGCTGGACATACGATCCTGTTAACCTGGGAAGTGTTGATTCCACCCTACCCCTTTGCCAATTATATGGTATTCAGGAGTATAATTACTATAGTCATTACCGTATTCTCTAGGATTATAGAAAGAGTTGCTTTACCTTATAACAACCAGGAGGCTCTTCTGTGTTCCAAAAATGAAAAACATGTGGGTAGCATTTCTTTAGTTTTAAGTAGGGGAAGTAAGCCACAGAGATAGTCATTTGTGCATATTCCCAGCAAGCTCTGTTTACAGCTAGATCTAGTAGGAAGGCTGTCTTTTCTGAAGTTCACACCTCTTTATTTCCAGCTTCTGAAGAAACAGGCATAGTGATTGATATAGCAAGGAATAAAATAAAATAAAGCAAGAGTAGAATGTGATACATGGATAAAGGAGAACTGGATTGGGAATTGAACAAGAGGGGTTCAAATTTGGCCTTTATCACTTACTACTCGTGTGTTTTTCAGCAAATCACTTCAACCTTTGTCATCCTCAGTTTCCTCAAATGTGAAGTGTGGATGTTGAGCTAGATGACATTTCAGTAACTTCAATCTCTAAATCTATAAACCTAGAACAATTATGTGGAATATTTAAACTTTATTAACAGATTTAAATATATGTGCATATTTGGCTATTTTTTTCAAAAAACATGTGCTTTGAGATCCAGACCTTTCCCCCAGATTAGAATGTAGCACCCCTGGATTTTTGGAAACAGATTCCATGGTCATCATCACAGAAGCAAGAAAAACCACATTATCCCCACTGGAGCATGTCAATTCAAAGGCTGATTCACATTCCAAACTGAGTTGTTTTGCCTTTCTTAGCTGGCTTTTGAATCTGTTTCCAAGTAATAATCTTCAGACAACTGCTCGCCCACATACCTGCAGTTAGGGCATTGTGAGACAGCTTCCCTTTTATTCCTTGTTAAATGCAAAAATTACTTTAATGCAGCACTGAAGTAAAAAAAAAATAAAAATAAAAGCACAGGTATGCTACAAGGCAGAAATTTCCTAGTTAATGGTCCTGCACTAGGGAAAGCTCTACCACACTCTGTACTTTGTGTCTGTCACAATGCACACCTAACATAAACAAAATAAACTACTTTTACTTAACTTCTAGTGATCTTGGACAAGGAAAAGATATCCAGTGTTGGCCTGTTTCTCCCTTCCTCCCTTCATCTTTCCCACTCCTTTAGGTTTCTGTGGATAAGGAGTCAGGCTTTGTTCCCTAGCTAATACAATCACATTGAGAATAGGGGAGAGAGAAAATAATTAGTCTATAAATGAATGGAATACATGAATATACTCCTCCTCCCCCTTATAGCCATATGACTACGCTTCATTGATACTGTAACTTAACACTCATTGGGTTGAGAGACCTCATGACCTAGTAGACAGATTGCTGGACAAGAAGACCCAGGTTCAAATCTTGTCACTGTTATTTCCTACATATGTGATTCTGGGAAAGTCTTCCTCTCAGTGTGTGTATTCATTTCTAAAATAAAGCGGTTGGAATTGATTGCTTTAAGATAAGTGAAAACAAAAATACAATTGGATTTAAAATATCTGGATTTCTAGAGATCCCTGTCCCTGCTCCAAGAAGGGGATGAGTCATAAAGACAGATGACTCAGGCTAGAGTCAACAATTTTGTGTGTTTAACATTCTATGGGATCTCTTCCAGTGGGTCAAACCTAACAATCCTGTAAACCTATTTCCTCCATCAAGCTTTTTCAAAGATACCATGACTTGTGAAAAGATAATTGGATTTAATAATTTGGTGATGGCTGGTATTATTTTAGAAGACATGTTTTTCCTAAAGAATCAACATTTCTATTTCTGATTTGACATAATTTTTAAAATGTTTTTTGAAGTGGTATAATATATATTTTATTTAAGTCAGCACTTATTATGCATTCTTTATTTGCACAAGAGTATACTGTTTTATATAAGGCAGGAATTTGATTTGTACAATTGTCAGCTGCATATATGATTTGTTTGCAGAGTGATTTCTGTATACACAAGGCAGAGGTTCTTAAACTCTTTACATCATACTGGGCTTTGGCTTTCTGGTAAAGACTATGGATCCCTTCTCAGAATATATTCAAAAACATAAAATAAATGGATTTTAAAAAGGAATATATTTAGTTATCAAAATATTGAAAAAAATAAGTTCATGGACCCCAGGTTTAGAGTTCCTGACATTGTCATTTGTATTAAAATAAATAAAAGACACAAAGTTTCTTTAATGAGTTTATAGTCTAACTGAGAAACAAGATGAGAGTAAATGAACAAAATATAAATAAAGATCAATGAAGGCAAAAGACACAGAAAAAGATATAAACAAAGTTTTTGTTTGAATTATAGTGCTAACTATAAAAGGCATAGAGTTATTAAAGGGAAATATGGTCAGTCTGAAAAGGCTTTATGGAAGTAGGAAATTAGTAGTACCATTAGTACTGAGAAGTGAGTAATTTTGGAAAGAGAACAAAGAAGTCATGGAAAGTAAAAGAATAGCATTTATTATTATGCAAAGATCTAAGGAACATATGCATAAGAGGAAATTCAGTATTAACAGAAGTGCTTGGCTAGAGAAAAAGTCATGACCTTTGGTGGACAAGAGGTGAAGGTAGTTAGGTAAGAGAAGGGCAGATGCCTGAAGACTTTAAAGCCTACCGTCAGGTTTTTTATGTAATTCAAATAGTAATTAGGAACCACTATATGTGCTTCTGACAGAGTGTGGCAGGGTCAGAATAATCAGATGACACTGTCTGGCCAAAGCACAGATTGAGACAATTACTGCAATAATTAAAGATCAGCAGGAAAAACATGTTCGGTCTGAAGTGAAGCTTTTAAAAAAGCCAAATACATCTAAACACATTTCATTATTTGAGATCTTTCTTTCTTAGCAGTAATCACAATTAAAACAGATCTTTGCTGATTACTATAATAATTCTATAGTTCAAAATTTTTTTAAATTTTTCTTCATTTTCATAAATCCACAGAAGAGATGGCTTC
Organism: Potorous gilbertii; assembly: GCA_028658325.1. Taxonomy (NCBI): domain Eukaryota; kingdom Metazoa; phylum Chordata; class Mammalia; order Diprotodontia; family Potoroidae; genus Potorous; species Potorous gilbertii. The sequence continues at coordinate 127,722 of JAQQSK010004181.1, forward strand.
TATGATTTGGGTTCAATGAACTCTGGTGCCGTTATGCCTAAGAATCTAAGCAATGCCTCAGAAAGCGTTGTTGAATATTCTATTGGCCTTGTGGTAGAGTTGTAACCAAATCCTTCCATGTTCCTGTATGTTCAAAACCTTGGACAGCTCACAACACAGCCTGCTTCGTGGTATTTCCCCAGGGTTAGACTCAAACCAGGAAAACATAGAAATGCACAAGGAAAGCCACCTGGGAACAAAACACTTTTCTTTACTAAAGTCTCTATAGGTAACTCTCTTCTCCTCTCCTCTCTTCTCCTCTCCTCTCCTGTCTTCTTTCTGTCTGTCCTTCTCTGTCTTTGTCTGTTGGTGTCTTTCTCTGTCTCTCTGTAACTCTCTGTCTCTTTGTCTCTGTCTCCCACTCTCTCAACTTTCTTTTCCCTCCATTCCTTTCTCTCTCTTCATTTCAATCTCCCTTCCTCTCTCTTTTTCCTCCCTGACCTAATCCTTTCTTCTGTCTTTCCCTGTTCTGTCTTTTCTTCTCTTCCTCTCTTTTCTCCTCTCCTCCCTTCTCCCCAACCTAAGCTCTACTTCCCTTTCTTCTCCTCCTTACCCCCATCTTTTCTACCCTCTCATCTCTCTCCCTCTATTGCACCTGCTCCATTATCCACCCTCTTTACCCCCCATCTCTATAAAAGGTAATGTAATATTACATCAGTCCTTACATTTGGGCTCATGCTGCTTTTGCATGGTGTATACCGGCAGCTTCAGAATAAGAAAAAAGGCTACATTTTTTTCTAGGACTTTTTGTCAGCATCTATGGTTAACTGACTCTGGAGGGTCAACTGTTCCTGCTTTCTGGAAGACTGTGGTAACATTTTGGATCACTTTTGCAAACTACCTCAGTGTCCCTATGGAAACAAAGTAAGGATAGGTAGGCTTACAACTTGAGGCCACATTTTCAAGGTGTTATAGTAATTATTTGAAAATGAGAACTTCAAATATACACATCTTGTAAGATCAACTATTATTTAGAAAGACTTTTGGTATTATCAATTTAAAGTTCTATTGTCCTAATATATTTTCCATGCTTCTAGTTAAAAAATAAATTACATAAGTTAAAAGTGTCATAAGCATGCTAGATTGTTTAATTTGGGAAGCTGCATTGTCATGGAATTGATATGAACTAATCAATGGATAATCAGTTTAAACAGCAATCATCACTGAACATATTTATGAGAACTTAATTAGTACACAGTGGTGTTGTGGCAAGTTGAGAGAGCTATTAAAATACTAAAATGTGTCAAAAGGCGATGTTAGAAAATCCAGTGGACTATGAACCTATTAAGCTTTTAGAGTGAAAGCATTTTTACTTAGACATATCATAAAATTCAAGTGATAATTTGTAAAATATGTTAATTACCATATTGTACTTCTAAACAAAGAAAAACACATTCTTGGCCTATTTGAGCGTTTATTGTAGCTTGCATACAACATGGGGGTCACCAATTTGCTAGTCTTGCAGCTAAAGAATCTTGATGTCAGTGATAAGCGATGTTGACAGTTTAGGCAACTCTAGTTCTATTTAGTAGTTTAATGAATGGAAGGTCCTCTCTTATCATCTATTATGTGATGAGACTGGCCTAGAAAATTCTTAAAATCTTTCTAGTTCTGTGATTCTTTGTGTAGGAGGAGTAAGTAGATTCATATAAAGTACTATGTCAACCTACCTGGTCCATTTGCCTTCTTGGCATGCCATAATGTCTGAAATTCTTACCATAAGAGATACGCCTTCAGATTAAGGAATTGTGTCTCTAGACAGTGCTTCGTAAACTGTGGGTTGAGACCCCATATGGGGTTGCAAAAAAAAAATGTGGCAACAGTAAAAGGTTTCTGAATGTTGAACAATCAAAAATTTATTAAAAGTCAAACACATAATGAATCTAAGATGTTTCTGGCAGCACTTGACTGTGTTATAGCTCCAAATTTCACTGTAGCCTTGCTTCTGCAAACAAAGCTTGTGCATTTTTGCACTATGCTCTCAAGCCACACAATGCCAACAAACACTGCTGAAATGTGAAATGGGGTCACTAGTTTAAAAGGAAAAAGTTTAAAAATTCCTGCTGTAGAAAACTCCTATTAAATAACAAATTTGTCAGGATACCCATTGACCCTCTAGCAACAATAATATTTTAGCCCAGTTTCCTATGTGGGAGTTAGTTGCTTCTTTCAAAAAAGGACTGAGTGAATGGAAGAGGTAAGTTTTCATGAAGAGGAAGGAGTCAGAAAGATCCACAGTAAAGTGTCTTGTGGAGAGTGAGTGAGACAGTGGAGGATAATGGAACTGGAAAGATTATTTATTTTCCCGCATGCATGCGTGTGTATGTGTGTGTATGTATGTGTAATGGGGGCACTGGGGGGAGATAACAAGACAATTTTACCTAGGTAGATATTATGGGTAGCATGGAGCAGGGTGACTGGCACTAGATTTGAAATCAAAGACCTTGGGTTTGAGCCTCAAAGCGCTGTCCCTTTCCATTGGGTGACTAGTCAGAATTACTTCACCTCTTAGAAACGCAGTCTTCTCTGTATATTGGGAATAAACGTACATCTCCTACCAATCCCGTGAGGTGATCCAAGGAAAGCACTTTATAAACTCTTTAAATGCTGCGTGAATTTAAACAATCATTATGCTCGTTTGTTGTGGTTAAATTGGTTTGGTCGAGTCTTACTCTTTGTGATCCCATTAGAGACGGTCTTGGTACAGATACCGGACTGGTTCGCCATTTCATTCTTCAGTTAACTTTATAGACTAGGAAGCAGAGGCAAACAGGTTTAAGTGACTTTTCCAGGGTCACCTAGTTAGTAAATGTCTGAAGGCAGATTCAGACTCAGATCTTCCTGGCTCCAGGTCCACACTCCATCTCTTGTACCACCTAGCTGCTCTCCCCACCCCATTATGCTTATAAGAGCCTTTAAATTGCCGTTTCATTCTCAATTCAGTCCTCTTACTATCCCTGTCATGCAGGCATCAGTATACAAACACATAGACTTCTACAAATAGAACATTGTTAACACATTTTGTATAATATTATTTAGCTCTTTTTCTGACGAGGTCAGAAAATAAATGATTTGAAAGCCCACTTAGATGCCTTCATGACAAAAGATGCTCAAACTTCCTTTGCTGGTTCTGTTGTTGTTTTAGTTGGCTTTATTTCGGTCATTGATTCTATCATCAAGCCTAAATGTCAGTTTGGCACAAGGAATTCTACTGCCAGTTCTTCTCCATATTTGAAAGGTAAGGTAAAGAAAGGAATATGGAACAGCCCTCTCCTTGACAACATTTTTTCTGCAGCTTTATTGGTAAGAACACCAGTGTCTTTAGGGCTTTTGATTTTACATCTGCCGCATTCTTTTTTTAGCATTGATGAAAGGTGAGATCTGCATTTTTTTTGTTCATTCTACCCCAGTCAGTGTGTAGAAAATAGGGGGAGGGGGACAATGTGCTGGAGTGCAAATCTTAAACACAAGATTTCAAAAAATTAAGGGAAGGAAAAAACATAAGGAAGTAGAGGGATCAGTGAATGAGACATTTACTAAATCAAAATTGAGTGCTGCAAGCAAATCAAGAGAGAGGGCAAAAAACCAAACAGAGCATCTGCTACAAGAAAGCAGGAAGTGGGTGCTCTAGTAGGGGAGAAAGAAATGAAATTTACAGAGATGTCCATTAGCCCACAAGCTATATCATGAAAGCCACTGGAGGAGGATTTTATGCCTCCATGCCTATACTGGCCTTGCGTTCATTCTGTCAGTTCCACATCCATCCCATCCTCCTAAAGAAAACAATAATCTCCCTGTTGGGGTGATTGATGTGACAATTGCACCCCAAACACACAGTTCCTACTTGCAAAGTCAGATTCCCCTGAGGGCCCTAAAGATGCGGGTGAGTTAGTAGATGAAGGCTCTCAGTTCAAGTCAAACACTCTCTGCCTAAGAGAAAATTGAAAATTCCACTAATCTTCTGAGAAGAGATGTAGGATTTTGTATCTGTGTGATGACATCACCTGTAATTTTCATGACCTCAGAGTATTCCATATACAACCTCCTCAAGAAATTTTTATAGAGATTCAGTCGGTGAAGATTTGCACATAAGGAAATCCCACCAACTATAGTGCAAGGAGAAAGGAGAAACAGTTAGCTAGTGTGATCACACTAGGCTGGCAGCGTGAAGGAGCTTGATTTTTATTGCTGTCAGTCAAGCGGAGGAGGAGTGACATGAAAACAAACTTATAAAAGAAATTGGACACTGTCTAACCCTTCAGGGTAATGCATAGGAGAGTATCTATTATTACTGTAAGAATATATGAATAGATAGACAAGGAGAAAAGGAAAAGTATTTCCCTATCTAAGTGCAAAGAAAATGAGCTCCAGAAAACCGAGGGATTAACTGAGAGTACAGTTTCTATACAAGGAAAGTGAAAGTGAAGATTTGAACTAATTATTTAGATAATTAATGTTACTAATCAAAATTCCTTATTTGTTGGGCTGAATTAGCAAGATTGTCTCTTCTTGCAGATCAGATTCCTCCCACCAAAAAAAGAAATGTCCACTGCCATTTCCTTTACTTTTCCCGTGTAGACATAGTCCATGATATTCATCTAACAAAACAGGATTCTCAAAATGGGGAGAAGCTTCCCTTCCACCAAAAATAAAGTAAGATGACCTTAAAAGTCTAGGCTTTAGGAATCAATATTTACAGGGAAGAGCTATTGCTATTGCTTGGACAGCCAGTGGAACATGAAATCTATACTAGTTCATTAAAAACCTAGACTTCTCGAGGCCCATCTGTAGTAATGACAAGTAGTGATCAATTTTTATTGCAAGATATACCTATATGCATGTATATGCATACTCGTGTATGTAGTATGCTGTGGAGAGATCTGAATTATTTCAATAGCTGTTCTATTCTCTCAAGATTTCCAGAAGATTCATGTAGTCTATCACACTATTTTGTTGAAATGGGTGAACAGCTGAGTAGAAGAGACACAGTTACTAACTAGATTTACAGAATGATGGAGCAGAAAAAAATCACAGATTTATAGACTTGAGAGACCAAGTCTAACTACCTCATTTTACAGATAAGGAAATGGAGGCACACAAAGAAATTTACCTCAGGTCACATGACTCATACATCATCTTGGCCTACTTCTTCATTTTGTAGATGAAGAAATGGAAAACTAGAAAGGGGGAAATGAATTAATTACCCAACTTAATTGAGCTAATATTTGTCAAAGCCAAAATTCAAACCCAGGACTTTTGATTGTATTTACTGGGTTCCTTTCATTCCACTATGTTTGTGCTACAAGAATCAAACTATAAAGAGTGAGAACTGAAACCAGTCCTCTAGAAGAAACTGCAACATGAACAAAGTACCTTATATTACTAGACTATTCCCCTTTTGCTGAAGTGCCTTGCTCTTATATTGTGACCTGGCTGTGTTTGTCCAGTCCAGTGCCCTCAGCCCTTAATGTTATGCCACATGTGCTAAACATAACTCATAATGCTATACAATAATGGTATCCAGGGAGGATACAGCTACCAGAGATTTCCTTCTGGGAGGACTCTAAGGCTTCCAATTACTCTAAATCAAGAGAAAAGTCAGTCAGGCTTGAAGTAAGGGCCTTGCATTCAAAATCAGCAAAGAAAGAAAAGTCTGATGAACAGTTGAAGTTTCTTGACTTGTCAGAACTGTTGAAAACTGTTACTGTCAAATGTAGCACATCTCTTCTTTCTTCTTTAGTTATTGATAGGATATACTAGCATATCTGTTTTTCTTTCTCTTGCTGAAAGAAAACCAGGCTTCTCAATGCCATCCTGTCACTTTAAACCGGAGTTTCAAAGCAGATTCTTTAACTCTTGGAATCTGGAGGAAACCTCTTCAACTCCTGCTCAGTTGGAGCCAACCCAGGACTATGAGAGACTACTTAATAAAGAGAAAGGAAGTGTGTTCTGCTGGAGTCATTGTCCTAGCCCTTAATGGGAGATTATAAGTACCATATCCTCCTTAATTGAACTACAGCTTGTTTCACACATAGAAGTCATGATTGTCACAAGGGAATTACAGTAAAAGGTATTGCCCTTCATGGCTTTGGAAGTAAATGGTATAGAGAGTATGAAACCCATTACTCATGGATACTGTCCAGGGCTCCTTGAGAGAGAGAGAGTCAGGTGGCCAGGGTCCTTGAGCCAGTTGAAATTAGGCCCTTATGTCCATGATTCATTGGCAGTCTACTCCAGCAGTACTGGTTCTATGAATCTCAGTTTCAGCTGTAGCTGTATTCAGAAGCATTTCGGAAATTCATGTATTAATTTTTTTTCTTGGCTGTGAATAAAGATCAGATGTTGCTAATGACCCTTTCTGTAGATTTGGCATGACTGACTTATTGTTGATTCAGCTTGATATTTTACAGTCATGAAGTATTTATTGAGCACCCACCATGTGTCTAGAACTATTGTCCTAGGTGCTAAGAACAAATCAATCTGAAAATGCACATTGGGATTCGATGAAGGGTTATGGAAAACTTCAGAAAAATTATGAGGACTAGACGAGAGCTTCAAATAGTTGGGTTGTGGTAAAGAAAACTAGCTGTATGAAAAGAGCAAATCTCTCTCAACTTTCTTGACCCTTTGTTGACTTTAAGGACAGACTTTTAATGAGTTCATTGTGTTGTTGATTCTTCTTCTTATCAGTCTGAGGGATCTTAATATCAGCATTATCAATAACTTTCTATCACAGTGTGGTGACATGTCTAATCCTCCTGTACGCCAATGAATCTGAGATCATCTCTTTGTGGCCCTCCTAGTGACTGCTGAGGCCCTGCTCTGTACTGGCATTTCATGAGGTACCCAGGCAATGCTCAATTACTTCACTTGTTGGACCATGGGCAAGTCCCTGAAATATTCTGTGCCTCTGTTGTGTCAACCATAAATTCTGGATAATAACACCTCCCAAAGTTGTTTTGTGGATCAAATAAAAATATTTTAAAACACTTAGAACAGTTCATAGCATACATTAGGTACTTAAAAACTGTTTATTCTTTCCATCGAATCCTATAGACACTCAGTACAAT